>JAPYZD010000073.1:0-67991 GCA_030522725.1 Ichneumoninae sp. B BG-2022a
TGAGTTATCTGTGAGTTATCTGTGAGTTATCTGTGAGTTATCTGTGAGTTATCTGTGAGTTATCTGTGAGTTATCTGTGAGTTATCTGTGAGTTATCTGAGAGTTATCTGAGAGTTATCTGTGAGTTATCTGTGAGTTATCTGTGAGTTATCTGTGAGTTATCTGTGAGTTATCTGTGAGTTATCTGTGAGTTATTTGTGACTTATTATCTGTGAGTATCGGTGTAAGTGTCCAATCAACATGAACTTTATTATTATGTAGATTATTGAGCGTTGCATGCGATCGATCTACGACGGGTCTTGGAAAGGGATAATTTTTTAAGTCAACCATTCTCCCGACTTTGAGTACCTGTTAGGTTCGTCGAAGAACATGATTGGAGGATCATTAACGAGTTCCAGAGCAATCGCGAGCCGTTTTCTCTGGCCCCCGCTCAGCTGATCAGTTCGCGTGTGTCGACATTGTGTCAAACCCATCGCCAACAGAATTTCATCTATCTGAAAAAATCGCCATAGCAAAGTAGTGTCATTAATCGAAAGGCTGCAACTTCGAGAGAAAACAATGTTTTTAATTACCCTCTGCACTTTTTCGCGATGATTCGACCGCAGTTTGAGATCGGCCGCGACTCTCATTGCCTCATCGATCGTTAGTAGAGGCTGTAGATCGTCATCTTGCATTATATAAGCCGAGGATCTTCTAAAAGACGTGGGATCCCGACACTCACCGTTTAACGTGATGCTGCCCGTGATCGATGAAGTCCTGCAAATCATCCACAGAAACTCTTTACATTTCAAAAATCTATCCTTAATTGTATGTGATAAGCTTCCTTCTCGGCGTGACCGGGGTTCGGTCGGTAACGAAATCTGCAATAACTTTTTTTCACAGTTACGTGGAGTGGATATGATTTATAAGTCTCAGTTAAGAATTAATTTGCATTTGAAACGAAATCATGGGCGCTGTTAAAAAAAAAATAATAAAAAATAGGTACCTCTTTTTTTACCGACCGTGGTATGTCACGCACTTTTAACTTGTCTGAGTGCCAATGACATGACGCAAATTTGCATCGAATTAAGAGTAAGAAAATACGTCGGGTAGTTTTTTTATAACTCATATCATAAACTCACATAAAATTTAATTGGCGCACAAATGCGATTAGTATTAGCAGAGTTTAATTGAGAATAAAAAAACGATTCGATTAATTATCTCTAGCGTTTCTTCATGAATTACATGACAATTTATGATTCTTTTGCCGACGCTTCCGAGTAGATTGTCGGCAGATATGCAAGTATACACATGATAGGTAAGTATAAGAACTGGAACTGCATGGTAACCTGCCTTGAGCCTGCGTGAGAGTTCAATAATTCCGAGTCCAAGTGCAAGCGTCGATTTACCTTTGGTCTACCTGGACCGTATCAAGGATGCACCAAGGGTACTCCGACATGCACTATTATTTACCGTGCTCATAATGTTTTTTGAATTACGCTGGAGAGATAAAAACATCGTTGTAAAGACTACTTAGTTGACGCCACTCACGTGTAACCTGCAAGAATGTCCATCAAGGTTGACTTTCCAGCTCCCGATGGTCCCATTATCGCCGTCAGTTCACCAGATCTGAAGTTGCCACTCATGTTGCTCAATAATTTTCTCCTTCCTGTGAAAAGGAATTTTTTTTACTGAGTCTGTCGGGTCGATTTCTTTATTGAGTTATTCTCTTTAAATTATTTTTAAAATAATGCAAAAATCAATTTCAAAAAGTCTAATTTTATGTGTCAACGATTTTATTTTGTGCGACTGAAGATTTTCATAGGAATCGATATTTTTTGAACATTATCTCTTCAACCGTGAGTTTGGAGAACATTGACTGAGTGCACGTGTGTATAATGTCTATGTGCGGAAGATAAGCAACGCTGCCGCGATCGCTGCAAGGGATCGCCCTGATCCGAAAGCCTTGATATCATAAAATAGTTGGACACTAAGAATGTTATTCAACTATTGTAATTGAACGTGTACTACCTTACCCTACGGTAACACGTGAACACCATGCCGAAGTCTTCAAGTGGATTTTGATAACACACATTTTAAAAAAGATTAAAAAATCGCGTCCCCGATATGTTTCAATCTTGTCGACGTTTCGTAAAGAGAACTTCCCGCGATTAAGAAGAGACCTTTGAGATTCATTTCGAGTGCTTGATCACGATGAGGGAGCTAACGAATAGCGGAATAATCAAACGTTTGAGAAAAAGAATCATAAGAGTATCAAGACACGATCTCGATTTCTCCTCACTGTTAACTAACAGAAAAAAAGAAGACACGATATGCTAGAAGATATTATCGGAGATTATCTGGACGATTGCGAGGGCTTCGGTGCTCTCGAGCGTTTAGATAAAATCCGTTGTAACAGAATTTGTTTGACAAACTTCGACTCTGATATTTTCGGCAGAATTCTTATTTCATTTGAATTTTATAGATATGTTTTAGAACATTTTTTTTTCTTTTCACTCTATTATATTGTTCTACGTTACTTAAGAGGTCGCGAGACATAGGGGAGAGCGGGGCAAAATGGCACACCGGGGCAAAACGGGATAATGAGATAAAACACAATTCTCCAATAACTTTGAAATGGTGGCGATGGTGGTACGTGGGGCAAAACGGTTTTAAAAATCTGGATGTATCGGTAGGACAAAATTGGGCATCAAAAAATTATTGGAAAATTGAGGTTTGCTCTCACAGTCCCGTTTTGCCCCGCTGTGCCATTTTGCCCCGGTCTCCCCTATTAATTGTAAAAATAAAGCGTAGGGGACAATGAGCGAATTCTGTCCATCTAAGGAAAAGCGGAGATACGATAAAAAAAATTCAATGGATACAAATTTTTGGATGCCGACCGGCAACTAGTAGCGTTTTACACAACAATGATTAGGAAGTGACTATTATCAACGTTTGCAAACAAAGTTGAAGCGACCTGTATTACCGAGCGCACACGGATAATACAAACTATTCACTTAAAATTTTTTAACGATATGTCAGAAGACATTGTCAGAGATTATCTGGACGATTGCGAGGGCTCCGATGCTCTCGAGTATTGAGATAAAATCTATTGTCACAGAATTTATTTCACAAACTCCGACTTCAATATTTTCTGCAAAATTCTTATTTCATTTGGTTTTTATAGATATTCGAATTACATTTTTCCCCTGAATTATATTGTTTAACGTTACTTAAGAGCTTGCGAGATCTATTATCGTAAAAACGAGGCGTAAGAGAAAGTGAGCGAATTTCTTCTAGGTAAGGAAAAACATAGATATGACAAATACAATTCAATAAATACAAATTTTTGAAATTTTGAAAATTTTGGTGCGCTACAGAAAGATTGACAACTGACTATTATTAACGATTGAAAACGAAAAGTTGAAGCTGCATCTATTACCGACCGCACACGGATAATACCATTCAATTCCATCAATCAATCAATCGATCGATCTATCAATTAATGCATTCTTTGACGATAATTAAAATTATACTCAATCGTGTTGTTTTTTAGTGCTTAACGATATAAGTCAAGAGTCATCTTTACATCACTTCTCGATTCCCTAAAGGAACATTCGGCCAGTGTTATCTGCTGGCAGGTATTCGCTAACTACCGATTAGCATGAATAGTCAGCAGTGAGGCAGCAAATCCAAAGTGTTTTTCCCCACATCGACTGATTCGTCAACATATACTTATTGGGCGTTGAATAAAATGTATCAGAGTGTCGACAGTTTGCACGTTGGCCCCGAAAGTCCGCCGGGAGACAAAACGATGACTCCGAAGGGACAAGAGACGGCAAGTCTGGCTCATCCCATTCTCCTCTGGCCAGATAGACAAGCGCCAACTGCTCCGTTTCGTGACGCACGTCTATCTGGTTGTGCTCTGTACACTACAAACTCTACAATACCGAATTCATTATCGTACAGCTCCGTAAATAAAAACCCTGTATCACGCAGATAACGTTACCGGCTCAAGCGTCGCCGATATGGCGGCGGTGAACAACGAGATAACGACATTGATCATTCGTGTAGAATTTTAAGTTTGCATAGGGCGATGATTTATGAAGTTGTCTTCCCGTCCATCACTTTCATTTATACCACTAGTTTTTCCTACGGAAATTTGTGCACCTTTTCACAAAAAAATGGGCCCGTAAGCGTAACATCAATGATCTGCAATATTTTACGTATAAATTGTGAGAATTAAAAAAAAACTGATAAAAAAGAAATCTTGGAAAATATTGATCGTAAGTGCTATTACCCGACGAGCTTTTTTTTAGTAAAAAACAAAAACTAAATGAACAAAATTTAAGTGTGCAATTAAATTCCCCGCACTGACACAAGAATCTAATAAAAATTACCAGTCGTCTAAGAAAAATTACCATAGATCAGGGTTCGCAGAAACCTCATCCGCGATTTTTTTTTTTTTTTACAACTTTTCAGTACTTCCTGTCACAGGTGGCGCAAGCGTTCTCTACTGCCATGTGCTGTGGTAATTTTTCTCAAGCGATATAGTAATTTTCACTACATCATTCTCTCGATGCATGTGCCAAGGGAAGTAAACGAGACAGCTCGCATAATAACAAATAAACATATTTACGCTATGCGAAACGGAGCGAACGCTCTATGTCGATACAATGTAAAATCAGTGCCACCTTATCGCGAAAAAAGAAGAAACCGTCGCTGATGATGATGAATGAGATCAAGGATCGTTCTCTCGTAGCGAACAAAAAGAATGCATTGGCATTTTGTAAAATGATTTTGTTTTGTATTTATCTGAGTACGCGCGGAACTTTGCTTATCATACGTCGCGGGTGTCAGGAGACACTTCGTTCTGACGCCGAGCAGCTGCGCAATGATAAAAGATCGGCAGTGACACTCTCCTGCATTCTTACGCCTACTCTTCGCCTACACTCTCCCAGTAATGGTCCCGACAACCAGAATTCTTAGGGGCCCCAGGCCTACATAGGGTATTTTCGCAGCATCCCTAGTCTTACACTACCGCAAAAAAAGAAGAACAAAAAATGATCGAATGAATCTCGATATTACCTCTCCCGAGTATGCCAGTTCGCACCGTGTACGAAACATCGTTGAATTCAAGATTGAACCGTTTGTCGATTATATGATGAAACGTTGTACCATCAACGTCGGAGTAGTCCACGGTGGTTTTGCGCTCGACGTCCAATTTTAAACTATTTGGCTTCCGGGGGCCCGGATTTGCGGAGCAAGTCGACATAATTTTTTTTAATTTTATTATTCTGTTTTCAAATAGAATAACAATTTCACTGGATCAATTTTAACCGCCTCCTTCGTTGGATAAAATTGATCCTTCCTCGGATCAATTTTAATCCCCCTTCTATCAATTCAAATACCACATGTCCATCGTCAAGGCTCGACAACAAACGTTGCGTATCTTCATTTCTTCGAGGAGTGCGTCCGACCGGTTTGTTGTAATTATTATTTGTTTTTTAACTAACGAGGAAGAAAAATGCTCTATTATATCGAAGCCCGTTGGACTGTACTATGCCCGAGTCCAACGCGGTTTATTTAAAGCTCCGCATGTGAGAGCGTGCCCGCGTACGTCGAAGCAATGAGATGCACGCGCACGTATTATCTCCCAGTTGGGTGAACCAGCCGCGACAGCGCGCGAGGAGTGAATTTATAATACAAGAACTGACAAAGAGAACTCTTGGCTCACACTGCTCGGCTCTGTTCGTTTGATCGTTTGCTGGCTCCGTCGAGTCGTCAAGTGACTAAGACTGGGAACTCGCCGTGTGAGGGGGGGTTCAACGTGCGTCGTACAGATATATATAGATGTGACAGCCGTCTACTCCCGACCGCGGGCAGGGCCTTACTGTCCGCTGTTAAGTGCGACAAACGAGCTAGTATCTCGTTCCCCCGAGGCTGCTGTGCTATAATCACCACTCTAAGCTAAAGCTACGTCCACACCGGGGAACGAAACGCTATCTTCACCGTTCACTGTCTATAAAATTCGCTGAAGAATTCACCAGAAGTCTCTTAGGCCGCGCTGCGGGCTTCTCTTTGCGAAGAGCAAAGCCTTTCTTCGGGTTCGGCAACGATGCCGATCTTTGTAACGAATTCTGGACGTGAAAACATCTTTGTTCGAACTTTCGAGTGAAAAGTCGCCTTAAGAAGCGATACGGAAGTGACCTCAAATGGCCTTAAGGAAGTGATCTCACAATGCATTGCGGAAGTGCCCTCAAAAAGCGTTACGGTCCGTCTAGAGGGACTTGGAACAATCGGGCCCTACAATGGGACTCTCGCGGGTAGGGGAGACCGGGGCAAAATGGCACACCGGGGCAAAACGGGATAATGCGACAAAAAGCAATTCTCCAATAACTTCGGGATGGTGGCGATGGTGATACGTGGGGCAAAACGGGTTTGAAAATCCGGATGTATCATAAGGACAAAATGGGGTACCCAAAAATATTAGAAAATTGAGTTTTCCTCTCACTGTCCCGTTTTGCCCCGCTGTGCCATTTTGCCCCGGTCTCCCCCTACATGCAATTATCAGGAGGTATGACGCCCTCTTCCCCCTAAAATCAGTACAATCTCCCAAAAACGCTCAAGATGCTTTCACACACTATTTCAGTGAGTACACTGAAGTACACTTGGACGATTTTGTTGTAATTATCTTATCCTCCGAATTTCGGTACCGCAATATTGATATTAGACTGCCATTGTACTTTCTTCATACACGAAGTCCCAACGAGCATGAAACATTTGCGTGTTGCGAATCGTGACGTCATCTAAAGATTACCGTTCAACGACCCTCGAGTAATGATGGAGCGCGTTCGATCAATATGTATCCGTGCGTGTGAGAAATGTGTCCGTTATAAAAAAAATGTCGGATCGCGGAATGCGTGGCGAATTCTCGGTGAGAAAGGCGTGGATTCTTATTTTTTGCATCGCAAATAATAACAATAATATTAATAATAATAAATTGGGACGCAAATATCTTGGGCTTATAAAAGGGTCAGTAGCATCATCGCGAGTAATTCCATTGGAGCCAGCTACCTCGGGATCGGCCTTGCCTTCACGAGGCCGTGCCCGCTCGCAACCGTTAAGCTGCAGCATGGAGAACCGGATGAGAGTCGAATGAGGATTACTCGGGGTGGGGAGGAATGAGTCACCTGACCGTCAGCTATTCGAACTACACGCGGGAAGATCCTTCAACTCGAGAAATGCCTTGGGATTATTTTCACCTTGCAATCCGATCGCTTCCTAGTTCGCCTTTGGCGCAGTTGTTGACACTGAACACGGAAAATTGACACTGATCCTTTTGCTATTGTTATACGATGCCGAGAAAAAAATAAGTTTTCTATTCGGTCGTCGAGTTTTCGATTACTTCTCTAAGAATATCAACCTCGCGAAAGATCTTGGATACAATTGTCAAGAAAACCAGTGTAGAGGCTACGATTCATCTTTTTTTACTGTAATGTGTATGAGCATTTACCAAGCCACACGATATTACTGCGATGACTGGAATAATTCGATATGAGGTCGATCGTCATGAGATGGAGTATTGACGTGACTTTCCGAGAGGGAAGACGTTTCACAGTTCGCGCTTGAGATTTACCTGTGACTATAATTAATGATATCCACCAAAAAAAAAAAGACGCGTGTTATTCATTCGCTCGGTCATTACAACACAGTGTAAAATATTACAGGGCAGTAACTTCGAAAGCTCTGTGACAGTAACTCATGAATGCCTTGTCAGGTCAAAATGGAATTTGATTGTCATGTATGTTGCAAGCAACGAGTAATTTCCCAATTTTCAAGGTATTTTGCTTGGCAGTCGAATCAACTACTCTGAGATAAGTCTGTGATTTTTCAAAACATATTTCTGTTTTCATTTTTACGATCGCAGTTTCTTTCTTTATTGTACGTACACAATGCACCATGATCGTCGTTTTCAGCGCATTGCTAAGCCAATTAGAGTTACTACTAAACTGGGTAAGTTATGTTACATCTCCGCTTGTCTCGTGCTACACTATAGTCTTATAAAAATATCGTAGAAGCTCTGTGAATATTTCAAACAATTTTTTTCTTTCTTGTCCGTGTGTAAGCTATAAATGTTGCTATTAAGTGTGATAGCGCAAAGTGTAACGCAAGATGTATAGAGATTCGCCTTGGGTAGTCAGCGTGCCGTCCTGAAAGCCCAGTGCGAATTTACGATTCATCATACTATCATTAAATTACGTTGGTAAAGTAGAAAACAACTCTCGTCGCGTCTGAAGGAGTTCGCTTCGAGATTCTCACATCGACGAAATATTGTCAAATCATAGTTTGATCCCTCTGAAAAAATAAGCTTTTCTCCTTATATTTATGTACATACATCTCCCATCGACATCTTTCGACTATCTAAATAAACGCTCGTGTAATAAAAACAAAAAATAGATCGTTACCACAGCATATTTTATACTGTGGAACTATGATTTCCAATTACATTTAGGAAAAAATTTACATAATTTGCTCAACAGCGGCGCTGTTAAACAAGACAGATTTTCGATCGATAATCAACGTTTTCGATTAAGTATCCACGTTTTTATACCTCTTTTGGTCTAATTAGATATTACAATCAAAAATCTCGACTAGTTCCTTTGTTAATTATAACGATCTACGCGGTCACCGACAGACTTTTTTTTTCGTCGCGAAACTCGCACGGCTCTAATTTACTCGTTCGCAAGCTCGAAAAAGAAATTTAGCGTCAGAAGATCAAAACGTCTAACATTTTTATGTATCGCGTGAAAATTAGTACGAATTTGGTATCTCGAATGTTATAGTGCCGTTGGCGATACGGCTTGCAAACGGCTCAGTTCCGACTGACGCAAAAGTCCATTCGAAATACTGAATGAATGCCCTGTACTTTTTTTTTTCGTCATGCGTGCGGTGCGCAAGCATAAAGGTTTATCTTCGATTGAGCTTGCACCACAGTGCGCTAGCCGTGAGAAGGTGCATTAGCACACCTACACCTACGATTAAAACTAAATTATTAACGACGTTCGTGTCGTTTATCTCCATTTCTTTGAGAAATTGTGTAGGTTTCTTGTAGTGACAGTAAAAGTCATCACAGTTCAGATCTTTCCTGTCGAGGCCGTAGACTGTGAAGAGCAAACTGTGAAAACCAGCGCGGAAGTACGAAATGTGAAACAGCCAACGAAACGCCGCTGGTGTATCCATGTAGCGGATGCAGAAACCGAAGACCGAGAACAGCACAGCGATTATCGGACCAGCAAACACTGCGATCTGCAATTTAAAAAATATCGCTTTAGTCATTAGTTCCAAAACTTTGAAAGTCCTACATATTTTTTGAGCTGGACGGAGCTGGACGGAGCTCGGGGTCGGCAGAAGGATTGAGGAAATGTGGAAAAAAATCAGCACTCAAACTCTGGAACTATTATTAGCCACAGGGGTGGAAGGGACAGGGGAATAGGACCTGCAAAGATACTGACTCAAGGTGGACAAATCGAGTTTCTGCCGAAGCTATAAGCGGATCAAGGAAGGAGTGGAGACGGAAAAAACTGAGATACAAAGGATATAAGAGGGAGAAGGAGGAATGGACAAGACGCTAAAGATGCTAAAGCTTACACAGATTCGGAAAGAAAGCCTTGAGAGGGAAGCTGCAGATTTTGCGGAGCAGAGAAGAAGGACGAAGGCTAATCATGAGAAGGAAGAAAAAGGCGAATCAAGAAGGACTTGGCTAAAATTGGCTACATTGGCGACTTGGCTAGAAGACTGGGTGGACGATCGGCGGAGGGAAGATTTGCTCGAGGAATTCAT
Source organism: Ichneumoninae sp. B BG-2022a (assembly GCA_030522725.1). Classification (NCBI taxonomy): domain Eukaryota; kingdom Metazoa; phylum Arthropoda; class Insecta; order Hymenoptera; family Ichneumonidae; species Ichneumoninae sp. B BG-2022a. Next base: position 9,823 of record JAPYZD010000073.1, read on the forward strand.
CTGATTCTTAAAAGGAATATCAGTAGAGGAAATGTGAAGGTATGCGAAAGAACTTGGAAAGCTTACAAGGGAAAAATCGAGAACTGAAGGGGGAGGATATTTACAGAATAAAAAGCGCCCTTCAGTGGGCTTAATAATAAGATATAGATAAGTAAATGATTAGCGAATGAACCGTGCGTCTTCCATGGTTTTTTTCCGAGAGTATCGAAGACGCAGCCTATTCAAACAGTCACCCATTCGGATGCTAGAGACGCAATTGATATTGTCCTCGACTATTTTGAACAGCGACAAGGCAGCGATTCCATCGACTACTTGCACCGCCCAAAAATGAAACATGTGATAGACGAAAATCGACGGAAGTGCAAGAAGCAAACCAACGTCACTGAGAGCTTAAAAAGAAAGACTAGATTGCGTACTATTAATGAAAATAAAAAAAATCCAAAGCTTTACATTCTAGTTGACACTGTTTAACAATTAAGTGCAAGTTGTACCAAGTGTCATTTTAACTAGTCAAAATAAAATTGTATCGTTAATCATTATGAACTTTTATACTTTCACTGTCTGGTTCGCTAACCCCGATTTCGATTATCCGGGGAGTCTTCGGTCCCGAGCATCCCGGTTAATCGGAATTGTACTGTACTTTTACTATTTTTTAAAACTATTCATAGGTGTGAAAATAGTACTTTGCGATACTAGTGCGAAAAAGTGGTCTTTCACGAGCCGAAGGCCAGTGCTGTCTGTGGTACGAGTTGAAGGCGAGTGTTGCCTACTTCCCAACCGCCATGGGGAGACCGGTTTTTCGTACAAGTATCGCATACTACTTTTTGTAACGAGGACACAGAAATTTCCACTTTTTATGTCGTAGTGTGGCCAAACCATGCGGAAAAATAACTAGTCTTAAAAAAGTGTGTAAAAATTAACTAGTGTGATCTACGCATGCGCAGAATTTTCTAGCACGTCTTACTAAAAAGTGCCACTTTCGCCACGCGTTACAGGCCCGAAAAGGGGGACTTTTTGTGCACGTGTTACAAAAAAATCTTTCAGACGGCCGTATATCAAATGAACACCACAAAAGTCGACACCATGTCAACTGATCATGAAAAGTCTACACCGTGAAAGAAGACACGCATCTTTTCAGCAATCAGCTCTGCAACCAAGGCAACTCGACAGTAGGGTATTCCGTTCCGTCACTTCCGGTTTGAAAATGTAATTTTTCAACGAGCAGTGACGTTACAAGGGAAAACGTCACTTCCGGTCCAAAAATGAGATTTTCAAGGATTTTCTTGGTGCGGAGCCGACTGGTGGTAAAATGTTGCGTGCTCATTTTCACGGTGTAGACTGTTCGTGTTCAGTTTTCGTGGTGTAATCTTTTTCCGTGTTAATTTGATATACTGCTCTTTCAGACATCTTTTTTTTAAGGTCGAGTCCATCGGCAAGGAAGGTATTACACAATGGTAAAACTTATTTACTGTTAGAGAAAAAATAAAAATAATTCAGTATGTCATAATTGATTGTTTTTTTTTTCAATGTCGTACCTTCACTGGAGTAGTTGCACCGATGAAAAATCCCCAAGCCTGAGCGGTCAAGCTCGCGGCAACGCTGACGAGCAGGAAAGTAATAATTCGTTCGGATTCGATAGGCTGACCGGTAAGCCAGTAACTAACCGCGATATATGTAGTCGCGCAGGTAGCTTGAAAAGGTATTTCCACGAGTAACATACTGATGTAATAAGGTGCTAATCGATACCATCGATTAAAGTGTTCTCGTTTCAGCATTTGCATCTCTAGAGGAACTGGAATAAAAAATCAAGTGTCACCAATAAGTAAACGTTTTTGCAAAGCGAAAAATTTGATTTTATAATTGATACGTTGTCTGCGATCGTATAGTAACTTACAGGCAAGAGTTACGGCCATTTTTCCGGTATAGACGACAAGCAGTAGAGATCCATAGAGATACACATAATTGGCAAGAACACCGGTGGCGCGGTAGCCGCTACCCATGTAGAGATAGCCGAATATAACGCCGATAAGTAAATGACATAGCACTCGTATGATCATAAGCGTGTAATCCCTCTTGAGGCACATCAGATGTCTCTTGTACAGCAGGTAACACTGCGCGAGGAAACCAGCAGGAGGCGGAGGTTCCACATCCGATGCCGCATCTAAGAGAAAACATCCAAAATTTATCTCATCTATTCGTGCCAATCGAATGCTAATCGACATCGAATGTCTTTTCAATTAATTTCATTTTTTTTATATTATAATGATTGTTTTGTTTCATTCATTTCAAGGGAAATAAAGGAATATTTGACAAAGGCTTACCCAGAATTTGGGGTTTCGCCGGCGCCTCAGGCTTCTCCACTTCCCAATTTTTTTCCGCTGCCGTAGCGAGCTTTTCAACTGTTATTCCATACTCTCCGATCGCAACTTCGATCACTGAAAAATGATATAGGAAGTATTTTAATGATCATTCAGGTCATAAAAATTCATGAGACACAAAGAGACGGATAAGTGGACGCGCAAGAAGTACTGAGTGGAAAACCCAATGATCGAACTGCCTCGTAAAAAACAGAGCGCAACTTGTCGTCTCACTCAATACGTCCCATCGCGTCCCATTTAACCGATTAAATGTGCCGTAGACTCAACTTATGTTCAACGTTTTTTTTTAAATAAGATACTAACAAAAGTCAGCGGGATTGTGATAAGGCGGACAGTTGAGCCCGACCGACGACAAGTGCGGTAGGAGAGCTTGAATGGGCCCTCTGTATATGCAATGACCAGCCGAAACTGCGTAGAGAGCATCGAACATCTCGAACAGAAGAGCGCTCGGCTGGTGAATAGTACAAACTACAGTTCGCTTTTCCACTCGCGCGAGTCGTTGCAGCAGCGCCAGACATTGACTGCACGACGCCGAGTCCAAGCCTGGAAAGATATTTCAAAACATTATTCGACCTCTTCGGCAGAGAATAAAAGACGGGATGCTAAAAAAAATTACCAGTCGTTGGCTCGTCGAGAAATAATACTGAAGGGTTACTGAGAAGCTCAAGGGCCACGTCAAGCCTCTTCCTCTGTCCACCGGACAATAGACCGCAGAGAGTATCGTAACAGCGACTCAAGCCGAGCATCTCCAAAAGTTCGAGAACCTGGGAATCAATAATTATTCTTATTAATTATTTTGATACGGTTACGATAGACAGATTTTTTTTTTGAAGACGTACAACTCCTAGATGAAGTTTTTCTATGAGTTCGTGGCCAGAGGCGAAAAAAAAATAATAAACCGTCCTACAAAGATTTGCAATTTGGATAATAGCAATGGAATTGCAATTTGGCAATGCATTTTTGAGAAAAGAAAAAATCCTGTATATGTTCATTCGCGTCACGAATAACAGTGGAAGTATATTAAAAAAATTGCTTTTATTGAACTACAATGTTGAACCTGAGTGTGTTTGTAAGAAGCGCTGATCGTGTAGCCGAGCTTGAGATGCGCCGCGAGTGTCATCGCTTCTCCTACGGTCAACTTTGGTCTGGACAATGAGTCTTGCTGTATGTAGGACGATGTTCTCTTCCATCTTTCGCTGTATGGCATTCGCAACTTTCCGTTCACCATTACTTCACCGGACACACCTTGAACCCTGTAGAAAAAAAGAAACGATTAAATGCAATGCAATTGCGGCAAACGTAAAGTTACGTCATACTCGATCAGGAACATAAGTAATTTTAATGGCATTACAGAAAAATAAATGTTTAATGAGAGTTCCGATCAGCTGTAGACAACGTATTGTCCATCCTATGAGACAGCAATGTCGTTAATTATAGGCAAATTAATAAATTCAATAGCGTCGATTAAAAATCGTTTGCGATTCTTCGAAAACTGGTTAAGCAACGAGCGGATAAGTGCTGCACAAAGTAAAGTACAGGCGATTAAGGAATAAGCGAGGATGGAGCGCAAAAGAAACGGAAAAAAAAGAAACAAACGGTCGATCATGATTATTATATTTTTTTCATGATCTTATCGCTCGATCACATGTTGTCCGACCTTCGACTTGTTGAGTACGATGTGTATGCTCGGTGAAAAAAGATCGATTCGTGTAATTGCGCGAATGACGTTTTTGCCTGGTTATTACCTTTGGTGCTGCATTTGCAATAGAGCGGTAGCTCATTCGCGATTCCAACGAACCGAAAACAATTTCACTTTAGAAAAAGTTGTAAAAACAATTTTCTTTTTTTTTTGTTTTTCTTCAAATTTTATTATCTTTTCGGCTCGTCAATGTTGATGAGGCCACCTCAATTGTCTCCGCCTCATTCGCAATTACTTCTATTCTAGCTTCGAGTAAACATAAGCAACATTTATAGTCCATTGAATCATTAATTGTTTGAGGTCTGCAGGCAGTGTCTTATGCAGATTTTCTATCTGACCTTCTAAGCGACCCCACGAGACTTTGTCGAAACGATACGACGAACAATGCGGTTAATAGTCGTCAGCCGGAAGGTGTCTAGCCTCGACATCCGATACGAATGAGAAAGAATGGAAAAAAAATCTCAAGCTGTTGCCTGAGAACGTGCAATAAAATGTTCCTTTTTCTATCGCCTTAAGTTTTCTTAGTCCTTTTAATTTCATTAAAATTGGCAGTTTTATTAAAAAGTAAACTTACGTGTAGCCTGCGAGAACGTTGAGAAGTGTCGATTTTCCAGCACCGGACGGTCCCATAATAGCCGTGAGCTCACCCGCACGAAAACCTCCGGTGACTCCATGAAGAATTTCTTTGACCTCTGTAACGAAAGATTAATGTAGGAAAGCGATGTCGATAAGAGTTATGTCGCTCTAGATAGGTCTATTGCAGGGTAAAGGCACCGACTATCTACAGTTATGATTTTTTTTTCTCAATCAAACGAGATACAGTTATTGAAATTAAAGAATAAGTAAAAGGTCGATCCTCTTATACTTTTTGAAAGAACGCCCATGAGAAGTTCCTATCTAAGGATTTTTTAACGCGAAAATCGTTGATCGTAGAAAAACTTCTAAATACGTGAAATGTAGGTTTTTACATGGACATTCTATCATATTTTCTTATTGCAAATTTTCCTTGACTGTTTTATAGATTAATATCCAAATTGCATAAAAATTGACATGATAATTTGTGGCCCACTTGACACTTAGAGCTTTGCTTATATGTAACGCTGTGAGATACACTGTAAAAAAAAATTCGTATGAAAGTTAATGTACCGGAGTGCAAGTTTTTATGCAAAAACTGGTATATCAAATTTCATGTACAATTGTGATGAAAAATTTATATTCAGCGAATTAATAACATTGTAAATACTTTGATTTAAATTAGTTGCTCTAATTTTACTTTAAAAGAACTTTAATTATAATAATTTATTTTAATTTCCATGAAAAAGTATATTAATTTTTCATCACAATTGTACATTAAATTTAGTGTACCAGTTTTACATAAAAATTTCCAGTCCGGTACATTAAATTTACAATTTTTTGTACAGTGTAAATAAACTCTCTCGCGATCAGATGGCACGTATGGAATAATACATATTTTTTAAACAAACGTTGCATATGAATGTATTATCAACGTGCGTTATTTTGCCTGCCGACTTTGCGGCTTGGCCCCCAGGGCAATAAATCCTCTTGGCGCGTTCGCGGACTCGGAATGCTCGTCTTGCGCGAAGACGAAACGACTTTCCTAAATGACATACGAGATCGCGATGCGAGTCGTTGTCCTAATTTTTCTCTGGTACAGTGCACTTAGCTACGGTTGAATTTCAACCGCATGGGTGTAGAAAAAAAGAGAATGCGGTTTCACGGTGAATGGAAAGCCCGTCGAGTTGCGTTTGAGCGTTAACTCGGACTGTACGAAATGATGTGCCCAGAACTGCACAATTCGTTCCAGTTGGAGTTATACAAGGATTGTCTACCTGAGAGGAATAATAATGACTGTAATATTGAACAGGCTTACTGGCGTTATATATTTGCAATTTTGTCGCTGATTTTCTTCTGATTAATATTTTTTATAACAAAAAGAAATTAAAACTTTCGTGTCATTATAGAAAAGAAGGAACTAATTGAGCCATCCAGAGCTCACTTTATTCTATCGGAGTTTGATACTTTCTTGGGGACAAAGCGTGAAGAGGATTCGCTTTTACGTTTCCGTGTTTTCATCGAAAATTTGAAACAAAAAAAGTTTGATTAATTCGCAGCTCACCATCTCATCCTACTAGGGTACGATGATCTTGATGGGTAAAAAAGATTAATCAAGGATAATATTTTTGATTTAATCTTCCCAAGAACAGAAATTAAACTCTAATTTGATCTTGTAAACAGGAACTAATTATTATTTTTGATTATGGCATCGGCATCTCCGACAGGATTTGCCTTAAATATCCAGTTTGGGATTCAAAGGTCTTGGTTATGATAACATCAGCAGGTCCACATTTGCACACTGGACGGATTTAACATAGTCGTCGTTCTTCCTCGATCATCGATATATTCGGCATACATCGAACCGGCACGATCTATCCCCATAGCCGCGCGAATATATGTAGTCTGATCTAATCGGTTGAATTCGACTTATTTCCTGATCCTCTCTCGCGCCGAAGTCAGACAAGATCAAATTTTTTTGTACATTTTTTTATGATTTAATTAACGTCACGTCTCGGTCGGTTGGCTCGATTCAGCTCAAGAGGCTAACCGTTTTTGCTACTGTCCGCTTCATTAAAAAAAAAAAAAAAAAAACTAAGTTTGTCGGCGTAGAATCTTTTTTGCCAATGCCTCTGTCCTACGCGTTTTTACCGCTCGTAAAAGGAGAAGAATGAAAAAGAATGCACAAATGAAAAGTGCACATCGCTTCCTTAGATTTTGTTTACCGTCGTATGGCCAGCGCATGCACAACGGCGGTTTACGGCCGTGCGGCCAGCTGCCTGTCTGAAAAAGCCCGAGGAATTTAGTCTTCCCCATGAAAGATACGTAGCAAACGATGGTAAATAAAAATGACTTTGCAATGAACAATTTTTATTGACGATGAGACCTGCTGTAGAACAAAAAAAATCACGATAATACCTTCCTCGACGATTAAGGAAAAACGCTATTGTATCCTGCAACTTGTTAAACTTTCGATGAAAAAAAACAAAAACAATTACTCATTGATTGCCTATCTTACTGTCATCTGGGGTCAGAGGGATGAAACAAAGTGCATAAATATCGCAACACGGTCAATAAATCATTGCGTCACCTACATGAAGATGCAGTTGCGACACGAAGTGTTGCTCGACACAGGTATTGCGCAAACGATCAACATTAAAAAAGAGAAAAATCTTTATCGCAGCGTGACAAACTACAATTCACAGGACCGAACTTTCGCGTCGATCGCAGTTCCGACGATAGTTTTATCTATATAAATTTGCACACTTTTCCGTCCGGATTTCCCGGGAAGAGTGAGTTACTAATCTCCGACGGATGTTACCTCGATATCGGATATGAGGTCGGATATACCTCGATAAGAATGAAACTGGAGAAAGGACGTTTTTAGGTCACATTCGACTACTGATGATTCCGAGACGGTCGCGTAATCTGCACCCGCATTATTATGTGGGTGACTCTCGATTGTTGGATGACGACACACACCGACCTATCGAGAATGTGATAGGACAGAACGTTAAGTTGCGCATAGCATATGACGAAATGTGTGGTGTCATTGTCAAAACTATGAGAAGGCGACACTTCCTGACTTTGTGCAATGCAAATTTAAAAATCGAATACGGGAGAAGCGAACATAGAAATTTAGAACTACAGTAGACGACCGCGTGACCTGACGCTCGGGAACCAAGCCAATTAGGCACGACCGCCCATGGAGGTTGTGCCGATTGCGCGAAAACGGCAGATCAGCGGGCCAGTATTGGCGTAAGCATATTAATGCCTCATCCTTCGTCCAATGTTCGGCGGAGTATTGGTTTGCTAATCATTGATTCATCGATTTGAGGCCGATGTTCGATCGAGTATTGGCTCGCTAATTGTTGGTTTATCAACTTGGGGCCAATGTTCGGCCGAGCATGAATTCACCAACCATTGGTCGGTCGACATTAGGCCAATGTTCGTTGGATTATCGATTCGTCAAGCGTTGGTCTGTTGATCCATGAACTTACGAACCATGAGTCTGCTGATTTTAGGCCAATGTTTGACCAAGTATTGGTTCGCCATTGGTTGGTTGGACAATTTGCAGCCAATGTTCGGCCGAGTGTTGACTTGCCAATTGTTGGTTTGTCGTCTGCCGTCAGTACCCGGTCGAGCATGAACTCACCAACTATTGGTCTGCCGATTTTAAGCCAATGTTCGGCCGAATATAGCCCCGCCAATATTGGACCATCAGACAGCGGTTTTCGCCGCCAGATAGCGCCGACCCAAGTTATTTCTCACAAGCGAAAGCGTACCCGAGCGCCAATGTTCTCGCAAAAGACGCTTAGCATCTCGCAAAAGATGCAATACATTGACTGAGTATGATCCCTTTGAGAGTTCTCGCAATATACCAAATATATAAAATATAATGTCATACAGACTTGCGAAGCATAAAAAAAGGGAATAGGGATATATCAGCTTTTACAATATTCAAAGAAGTATATGATAAAACCATTCTCGCCCTATATAAGTAACCTATATAAGTCCTACATTGTAATCTAATGATCGGCCGAGCATCATGAATGAAAATCGGGCCAATATAAGCTGCCACCATCGAGCCAAGCTTATCATCCAAGGTTCGATAGATGATCGGAACAAGCTCGTATGCCAATGGTAGCACCGTGGGCTTCGAGGTCGGACCGACCGTAGACCCCATCCGTTCACCCTACATGTGCGGATAAGTTGGATTTTCCACAACCTGTTTTAGTACCTTCGTGATCTCCCTTCCCGTACAAAAACTTGGAGCGGGAATTATTTGACAGGTAGGTAACAAAATGGAAGAGGTATTTCGTCTCTCCACCATGCAGGTAGATGGACTCCCAGAAAAAGCCGATCTAACTTCCCCGGTCGTGCTTTGTCGAACTTATCCGGTCGGTAAAACTCATCTATATGCAGCTTACGCGATTGTCTACTATACTGAACTTTAGAACTAATGAATTTTAATAGAGTGTCTTAGTTACGTCAATTTCAATGAGTTGGTAGGATACTTTTAATCATTCAAACACCTATATGCGGCTCCATGTTCGGATTGAGAGTAAGCAGTAGTGACGGTAGATGGCATTAAGGGGGTACAATTACCAGCCGAAAATAAAGGGGACACCGTCATTGTAACTTCGGAACAAATCTGTATCGCACAGGGAGAATCCTTACGCGACGCAAGTTGAGCCAGTCTTATCTCGAATGTAGACGGCATCCGAATGAACAATATACGATGATTGACCGGAAAATGGTGCAAAGATAGGAAAGCGCGAATTAGGGCACGATCTTTTTTTTAGTATAACACGAGAATTTCTGAATCCGTCTAATCTTGTGATTAGCCGAATAATTGTGATGTTGTTGACTATGGTCGGTCAAGTATTTCGCCATATCGATTAGTCACGATGCGGGAAGATAGGCAACTGCCGCCTGAGGTAACGTAACTCGTATGAAAAGAAAAAAAAATTAATGCACTGTGTTTACCAACTGATTCAACAAAATTGCAGGTGATTTGGCGCGCGTTGCCACACTTCGCCATTACATACGGTTTCGAATGAATTATCGACAGGACTCCGCGCGGTATGGAAAATTATTCCTCTTTCTCTCTCCTCCGATTTCTCCGCCTATCCGTTCACAAAATAGTCGAACTCAACGCCGATGAACATGAAATTTTAAAGCCTCTAAATGTAAAAAAAAAAGAACAAAAACCAAACTAGTCTCCCGTAAAAAAAATCCTCACATTTGCTAATTTTTGCACATCATAATTACACTATCGTATAAAAGATTTTTAATAAGGGGTTTTTTCGCTTAGACGTTCAATGACTTTTACGACAACCCGACTGATCTGATTTATTAACTAGCATGTCGTTCTGGCGCGGGCGCTTCGCGCCGTTCGTGTGGTCTATGCACTGAGAAAAAATTGCCCAGCAAAACTGACAATATTGACTTTTTACCATAAAAAGTAGTTCTCAAGGGGAACGTCTACACTTTGTAGTTACGATAGTGACAGAAAATCATGTTTGCAACCATGATTTTTATGGTAAAAAGTATGGTAAAAAGTATGGTAAAAAGTATGGTATGGTAAAAGCAGACAGTTTTGCTGATTTACTACACTGATAAAAAAGTGCAGTTGAATCAACTAAGATTCGGGCAGGGACGTTTAAATAAATATTTTGTTGGTTGAACAAAATATTTTAATGACAAAAATATGTAGGTGAAATCAACCGAAAAATTGTTGAACTAACCAATTTTTAAGTGTACCAACAAAATATTTAGTTGAACGTCCGCGCCCGAATCTTAGTTGATACAACCGTATTTTTTATCAGTGTATGTAATTTTTCTCAATGCAGGGGCCGCGGTTCTCGCTGATAAGGGCAGGAAGGTCACTAATAAGGATAGGGCTCCATCCCTATCAGGGACATTTCTCGCGAAATGTTGGCCATGACATATTAAATTGTCAACACACGGCTATCAGTTGCAGAATGTATTCTCATTTTCATTCAAACGCTTCGGGCTTACGAGCCCTATACCTTCTTTTGTAACGTCGCGAAGCACCCGGGACACAAAATTCTACTGCTAAATCGACATAGGTGTAAGAGTATTTTTCCTATTGATAAGAACACTCCCGAGTTATTGATACGGCTCGTTATCGAGAGTGCCGGGGTGCTGTGCAGCACTGTGTTCTCCCCTATCACGCAACCCCGGCTGTTTTGATCGTAGGCAACGCTTTGGGAGCGTGACCCAGTTAATTGAAACCGATGTCATTGAAGCTTCTCGTGCGTGCGTGTGGAAAAAGCAATTGATATATCAACGCGACATTCAAAGTTTATATATGACGAAAGATAGCACAAGAATTTAATCGTGCCCCGTTCGGATTCGCCGCCTCGTTCGATGGTGCCAACGTCCCGGCGATATACCCTGGGCGAGCCTTGGCCTACGTGCCAAGGGCCTCGTAAAAAATCTCACGATTACCGAGTCAACGAGCCCGGCGCGCTGCCCTTGGAGGTTCGCGAAGGACGAACGACGTGCGCCGTTGCAAATAAGGGGAAAACGAAATGGAGATCGAACGGAGCCGGTTCTTTTTATTCGGATCCAGGGATCGTTGACACCGATGAGAGGAAAAATTTTACGAACCCTGAACGAGCGGTTGGAACGAAACTCGGAGTGCTCGTGTACGCATTTACGGGGTGGGCGAACGAGAATCGTAAAAAAATTTACGACCAACGAATTCTTGTGTCGGGTTTAAACGGCCGACGAGAAAGTTCTGAAAGAGGGCTAAAACTTATTTTTACTTTATAGTATATATATTTTTTAATCTTAATAATGTCCATTTGGAGTCAAGTGGAGATTTCGTTCTTTTGGCATTTTTCGTAATTCCTCGTCGTGTTTCCATGATCGAACTGTCGAAATTACTTGAAACTTGGAATTTCGTTGTTGTCAAATGAAGTAAAATTACGAATGTTAAAAGCATAGTTTTGTGTATAATTTTAATATTTTTTTTATCGTCATTACCGACCCATTATAGTGCATTTATTGAAGTTAGAGACCGGTGTGCCCGGTACGATGTTGCTTCCTTGGTCTTTATCGCGTGTTCATCGCGTTGGACGGTAATGAATTGTTGTTGTAGAACGCTCGTATGCGTGTTGTACAAACAGCGGAGTAGCCACGGGCAAAAAATCTAACTGCACTTTCTATCGCGGAATTTCAACAGAATAACTTCGAAAACGGTTAACTAAACGCCAGAAAAAAAGTGACACTAAAGTAGAAAATATGTTGAAGCATACGCAATCGAATCGACGCAAGTGCACGTAAAATTTTATCACGGGTCTCGGCAAGACACGCTGGTAGGCACGCCATTGTTATGACGTATTACCCGTTTCCTTTGTATGGGCATGAATAATGAACAGTCGCCGTGGAGCGAACGGATGCACGCTTCGGAGCTTCCACCGAAGGCACGATCGTCATCGTCTTCAACGGTGCCTTCGTTTTTTTTCTTCGCATAAAAATAATCATGAATTTTCGAAAGATAAAAAAAATAGATCGCGTGAAAAAAATAGATAAATAAAAGAAACAGTCATTTGAATTATCCAAAGAATCAGTTCAATTTCCATAAATAAAAAAAAAAAATTCGACCAATAGTTTTCCACAGTAATCATCGTCCGTTAATGTCATCTATCGTAGCTAAATACATAAATCAATCCATAAATAATCTCGCGAAGGTCGTTAATTTTCAAGCCTCTCCGTCAAACCCGCAACTCTTCGAACTTCGGCTTGACGCGATCAATTAATTTTTTTTTCTTCTTTTTACCGGATACACTATAATTGTCGCGATGACTCGATGAACTCGCGAGATAGCAACATCTGTCGCAGAGTTCACAATACACTTGATGAGATGTATTTTCATTAATTTATGGAACGTTTATGACATGTTCGATAATGATCTTTAAACACGTCACTGCAGGTAGCGCCCGGCATTCCCACCTATTTATCAATGTTACAAAAAGAAGTTGTTGAACACTAGCGCATATAAAGAAAATTTTTAAAAGATTTCATTTTGCTTCCTTATAGAGGAAACTTTGGTCTGGTGAAAAAAAATGTCGAGATTGCAATAAAAACCTGTTCAGAATGTTGGAAAACATCGAAACATCACATTTAGCAAAAATGTCCGCATGTATGTGTGTATGACTCAGCGCGAAAAATTCAAACCGCTATAACTCGGGAGTGCCTCGATCTATCAAGTTGAAATTTCACACACAGCAGGTGCGGTTAATAGACAATATTTCTTCAAAATGTCATTATAAAATTTGCAGTTTTTTTTTGTATGCGATTTTTTATTTATTTCAAAATGCTAATGGGCGCTGTAGCTCTTGCAATTTTTTCTTTAATGTACGAAACGAACGATTAGCGGACGAGTGGGTCAGAATCGAAATCGACAGAAGTGAACCACCGCTTCAATGGATCAAATCGATAAGTTACATCTGTTTAGCAACAGAGTTACTCAATTCATGAACTTTGCGCTGATTTTTTTTTCCTATTTGGAGACAAAATGAAACACGATTACTGAAGGTGAGGGATTATCAAGCAATCTATCATCGGTACCCTCATTTTTGTTTTCAACATTGTGCTATTAATTATCGTCATTTTTTATGTATCGCCGGTCGGAAGATCAAGACTATTATAGACCACGTGTGTGAGAATATTGCCGTGTTTGCTTTTTTAAAATATTTTTATTTGCACTCGGATTGGGTAAAACGGGTGAAACAAAAATAGGAGAATAGTGAACGCGCCCGTGCGACCAAGGGTCAACTGATTGACGGAAAAGTGAACGGGCTGTCGCGGTTAGCGGTGAAAATTATTGGCGGAAAAGTGAACGGACGTTGAAGTAATATATTTTGAAATGTGACTATGACAAATTTCACCTCGATCGCCGGATCAGTAGGGATAATAACCTATTTGCATTATGTGCTCTCTTACCTATCATTTAGTGCTGTGGCGAAATGGATTTTTTTTTCTCTTAATTTTATCGAAATAGTATAAGACCAATTTTGTTCAAACCGTTTCGGCATTTCAGCAATTATTACGATTCGCTGTATCGATGTCTTAACTCAGCCATCAATGTCAATAATTGTAATGATATAATAATACCAGTATTAAAATCAATTTTGCTCGAACTATGTGTTATGAACTATTATCTGAGGTGAAGTTGGAATTCAGACATTAGTGTCAGTTCTAATGAAATAATTACACGGACTGTGGCGTAACGGTGACGAGAATCAACGAGTATAATCATAATGCACACGTTGAATAATGCTAAGTGGATTTGTGAAAAAATAAAAATAAGATGTTAAGAATAAAAAACTAGAAGAAAAAGTACGAAGAAGTATAAACGCGATGCATGCGCGATGAGAGAGCCAATGTAAATCGTCGGGCGTGTTGTAGAAAGTTGCATAATTATTAGCTTGAGCTAGAAATCGTTGGAGATGAATTGCATAACGAAAAATATAAATCAGCGAAATATAAAGAACATGAAAGGCGGACAACCGCGCTCGTAGGCGTCTATCGCAGAAAAATTGTAACGTGCAAGGAGGACATTTTTTCGCAGCGTGAATACTTTTAAAGAGTTTCTTTTGCCTAAAAAGTTTCCTCCGAGTCACGATTATCGAATTAAATTGAGGAAAAGGTGACAAGCATTTGTCGTCAGTCCTTTATGTAAATTAGATCGTATTCCTAAAAATTGAATGGTATCAACAATAATTTGACAACACCAATATCTCACTCCGTTAATCTCCTCTTAACGGACATAAAATTTAGTTACGTCTCAGTCGGTTAATAAATTCGCACATTACCCTGCATAGCTTTTTTCGGAGATCACTATTTCTCGCTGATAAAATAGTACATTTCGATACGAGTGCGAAAGAACTTTATTTGACGGGTGTGAGTTTGCAGCACGAGCCGAAAGCGAGTGTTGCAATCACACGAGTTCAGAAAATGTTTTTCGCACGAGTATCGAACTTAATTTTATTTCACAAGGTGATAAAATGGGGGTTTTCGCACGTGAATCGTGGGCAAAAACCGCAATTTTCCCACCGAGTGAAATAAATTGATTTTTGCCTTACCTGGTACAATTTTCCGGAAGTTCCACTCTCTGACACGATAATAAATATTATTGAAGGCCAAGTCGATTTCGGGCCTTTTTGGAAACGAATGTTTCTGCTTTGTGAGATAGTTATTGTTTCGCGGCATGGCCGAGGCGAGATCGGCAACGTCATTCTGACTGTCGTGATGGTCGCCCTGGAAACAGCTGAGCGATGTTCTTGAGGGCGAACACTGATTCGGTGATGTTGCTGTGCTCGTCATGTTATTTTAAAGAAAGTAAATTTCTTTATAAATAAATCGTCGATCAAACCGTCGAGTGCGTGAAATATATTCGCGTCCGATCGCGCACGTACGATTCTCGCGACTGACCGCGGGATCGTCGCTGACTAACGCTCGCTTCTCGCGAAATAAATAATCGTATTAAAAAAAATTGCAATTCGTTGGTCACTTGTTGAGACGCATGACTGCAACTGTCCTTCCCCTTCCCGCGTCGTTATTCGATGCGCCTTTTCGTAACAGTTTCCACTATTCCGCGATACTGCCACGATATCGAGCTGCAACAAGCAAGTAATAAAAAACTTGTTAATAATATTCAAGTTATAAATAACAATCTAATTACAATACAGCTAACTTTATCCTCCTTTGATCCAGGACCTCTTCTATAAAAAAAAAGAAAGATGGAAACCTGATAACAGTAATACGGATAAAAATGTGAATCTATAATGCAAAAATGCATGATATAAATAGAATTTTCCATGTACGTCAAATACACGTTAAAATCGATTACAGTCCGAGCTTTCCTGCGCGAGCTCGTGGTACTGGTGCGTCAGCGAATATGACGAGGAAGCTGCGATGCTCATAAGTCGTCTTGTATTCCAAAATATTCTCGGTCGATTCAGGCAAATGGGTCAAGCCGTGCGGACTTATCTACTTCACGTGTTAAAACGCTGAAATGTAGACGCATATCCTAGACCCTCGTGAAATTCCATCGCTTCATTATCCAATATCTCTACATTTATAAAAACTACGATCAAACAGCATGGAAATTCACTGTCAACAAATACGTTATCCGTTCTCAATTATCTATTAAAAAACGAATATAGTAATAATGTTTAAAAAAATGCGTTTACACCGTTTGAAATTACAGTAAAACATCGGTTATCCGAACCTCGAATGTCCAAAGATCGATCTTCCGAACCGCAAATGTTCGAAGATTGATTTTCCGAATCTCGATTATCAGAACCATGACTCCGTTTATCCGAACGCTCGATTATTCAAACGTTAGCGCAAAACATTATACATTGTTACTCGCCGCGGCAAGAGCCACACCCGGGTTCCAGAGTATCGAAAGGCGTTTTTCCTCTTCCCGCGTCTATCCGCTTGCACACTGGTTTTCCCGAGCAGTTCCACCCACCCCAGCAGCCTCAGACAGCGCATATTAGAGACTAGTTTCAATGCCAAATCGTTTGAATCAACTTACATACGTAGTTCACACTGAAGCGGCTTCGAGATTTCGCTATTCAAAAGCGCATAGCTAACATTTGGCAATTTAAAAAAGTTTAAAATTGCAATTTTCATATTACTTTCTCACAATGTTCTGTAAGAAAGCATTTTCTATATGTGTGGGTTCCGCATAGAGAAAATTTCGCGAATAAATAAACATGAGAAAACGATATGAAAATTTCAATTTTCAACTTTTTAAATGTCAACGTCATGTTTGACTTTTATACAAAAAGGCTGGCCGATTCGGGTTCAGCAGAAAAAAATACATCGCGTCGCGCTTCACTTCGTCGGGTCTGTGTTCGACGCGAAAATATCATGGAAATATTTCAATACGGTAAAGAACCCAGTTTCTGATACTTCTCTGCATGCAGCTCTCTCACTTTAAGCGTGTAAAATCGTAGGGATAAACAAGGAGGACCAAGAGTCGCATTTTGTGAGCCCCCGAACGCGCGCTACCCATTGATTACCTATCAAATGGTGGGGGGAGCCGACTATGATAGAGGTACTACCCCTGTCGCAAACTGGGTCCGTTTCAGAAATTGGGTCCTTTGCCTTATGCGCTACTGAATTTTTTTTTGTTGGCACTTTCGATTTTTACTCAAGAAATCCAATACCTCCTCATGTAGCTTTTTCAACCACGTCATATCCATCATCTTATGTATATATTGACTGGGTTTTCCCACGATGCCATCGGGAAGCAAAGCAATCTTATTATTTATTATAACTCTAAATAATTTAACGCCTAGAGCGACATTTGATGCATCAGCAGACATAAAAATACAACTTTTTCCGAAAAATTCAAAAATTTCAAAATGTTATAAAATTTAAATGGTTACATCCATTTTTTCTAATCTTAATGCCAAACATTGTACAGGGTTAGGACATTCCCGCGTCAAATTTAAGATCGATACCTCCATGTTTAGTAGAATTATACCGCTTTTATTATTTTTTCAAAAACTTAAAATTCCATAAAATCTTACCACCTGGATAGATTTCTACCACAATCAATACCAAAGGTTTACGATCAAAATATTATGTTTGTGTGCAGTTTTTAAACGATAGCTTAAAAATTACGCTACTTAGAGCTACCACAGAGAATTTTCAAAAAATGCACAATCGCGTAAAATCTCTAATCGGGCGTCATTCCTTATGAAAATTGCACTAAACGAAGCGATGTGACCACTATGCTGGTATACCAAATTTCACCTCGTTATCTTAAGCCATTTCCGAGTTATAGCCGTTTTAAACGATCCAAGCCTGTCGCACACATACATACACACGAACATCCGGACACCAGCATAAAATCGCATTTCGCGATGTTTTAGACTATTTTAAGTATGACATTAAAATCTCGAATTTTTTATTTACGAAAACATAGATTCCCTGTGTGGAAGCAAAATGGACGAGTTTATGTCACACAATCCTTGAAATAAGACTTCGATGTTGGAAATATGTTAAAAATATTATTTGAAGCTTAATATATCCTGTTATTTCATTTATATGTCTTATTTATATACATGTTATGATATTGTAAAAAAATGCGTATTTCGATCATCCGAACTACTACCCGACTATTCGACGGGTTCTGATAATGAAGGTTCTACTGTAACGGTAAAAATATAATCCGTTCTCTTTTCCGGCTAACTCGGCCATCGGTCATTTTCAAGGCCCCCCGACTCCGGAAGCTCAGTCCTATTGTAGCCTCTTACACATCGCTGCGGCGCGCTGAAGTTCTCGACTCTTATCTCACGCGGTCAGTGATACATTGAAATCCGCTCGCGGACTCGATACTTTGCGCATCTCATAATTATCGTCACAACGTCCGTGTCGATCCAGCGGCGTATGTTCGAATGAGTAACGAAGCAGCGTTGATAGTTATTATTCATCAGCCTCACAGGCAACAGTGCACGCTTAATGAATCATCGATTACAGAGAAAAAAATAATAATTCTTGGCACATTTTAAAAAGTCCATGTCTTAATATTCTCTAATGCAATTTCAAACCGCAACAGAAATCAACGATCATGTCGCGCCTGATCTTGACACACTCGACACTCGCAATTTTTCCACGGTTCGATCATTGGTATTTGATTATAGTATTTTTCTCGAGTGTCGCGCATTTTAATTCGTAATTATTTCTTTTTTTTATCACCTCGCTGTATATTGCATTCCCGTCAGACCAACACTAATAGCAGACACCGCGTGCTTATAAATGTACTTTTATTCAGTGTACGCGGGTTCCTTGCGGGAATCACAATTTTTTTTACGTGGCTGGGTACGAGCATCGCGCACGACGGACGCTGGATATCTAATCGCGTGGAACATGGGGCGCGTGCTCGCTGCCTCAATTTTCAAGGAAATATAAGATACAATCATTTCTCGACGTCAGCCTCGGAACTGGCTTTCTACAGTTTTATTTTAAGTTTTATTTTTTGTTTATTTTTCTTTTTCTCTCCTGCTGTAACACACAAGATCAAGACTCGATGTTACAATGAAGGAAGGATAACGAGAGATCCGGAGATGGAGTTGAGTGAGGTGTGGAGGAGAACTCAGTGGAGCGCTAGCGGTCGTAAAAAGAAACGCTTCGTTCTTTGCTATTTCTGACCCTGGTACCGCGTTATGCACCGCACAACTTTCTCCGGATAATGGCTGTGTTCTCTTTACGATTTTTTTTTCGGCAATCTACACAGGACTCTCTTACCGAAAGACCGAAATCAAGAGGTGTCTTTATCACGATGGAAAACAAATCTTTGGGCACATGGTTCTTAGTACGGGAAGAATTATTTTTCATTTTCACTATAAAACGCAATGTCTGCATGAAAATGTGTCTACGGTATAGGAAGATTTTATTTTATTCCTTGCAAAGAGGTCGAATCAATACAATTAATTGATAACATCAAGAAATGGATCAGAAAATCGTAACGGCACACTAGCCTCTGACATATTTTCAGCAGACACTCGTTTCGCATTATCATCGCTGGGTCAGAAGCTCGCGACTTGTGACCTCGGTCATCGTTCGTCGTAATATAAATTGACACTGATACTCATAAATTCTTTAAAAAAATGTAAAAAAAAATCAGTTCGAATCAATCATCTTACAAGATCAGTGTCACTGTCAACTACAGTCTCTCCATCGAAACAATAAAAATATCGTGGAAAAAAAATGAACTGCTAAGACTGAAAATAAATCGGTTCAGCGATCTTCTTAGCTCGTGCAACGTAAACTGTTATTATTTTATACGAGATATGAAAAATATTAAATATATATGGATATATGATATATAAATATATATGAATGAAGCTATGAAAAATAGAGAAAAATTGATAAAAGTGCTTCGCCGATAGTGCCATTTTTATAATGACACCAAAGTCCAAGTTCGCGCAGCGGCCCCGGTTTATCGCTTCCCTTCCTTCATCGGATGCTTGCAATCAATCGACATACAGTGCGTCAACTGGACATCGAGTTTTACTCACCACAGTATATAATGCGGACAAGTTCATACATCTGCTGCACATGGATTGTCGAGAATTTTTTACCACGATAAGTTTTTTTCTGATTAGATTATCATATCTCTTTTTCTTCTTCATTCATTTTTTACTTATCGGAAAATTTCGAATCTCATATGCTTGTGCAATACGCAGTGACGCATGTTCATAAAGATTTTTATTTTTATAATTTCTTTAATGACATTACATTTTGACGCTTCGTATTTGTTTGCAATCATCACATTAAATATCAATAAAAAATATATATAAATAGATCTTTCCGTCTTCCCAAGATAATTTCATCGATCGAATCGAATTTCATTTTATTCGAACAATTTTGATAATATCGAACGTATGAAGGGTTTAAATTTATTTCACTGTGTATTATGCGTATTCCGATGGAAAAGCAATAATCATAGCTATTTTTCAATTGTGCGGCACACTCAACATGAAAATATCAAATATCAGCGACATTAGTCTCGCGTTGGATTTAATTCAATCGATAATAAAAGTTGACGCGAAATCGGGCGCGTACAAAAATATTTTCGACGAAACTAAAAGGAAGATATGTATCATATCTGTCGTGGCGCTAAATATTTCATAGCGCGTAACAGAGGCAAGAACCGGGATAACCGGCTCGTTGACTACAAACAGGTAAAACTTCAGACTGTCTCTATGTGGTGGGATATTCCAAATCTCCGTGGCGCCAAAAACTAAACCATGTACAGTAGAATCTCGATTATCCGAACCCGTCGGAACCGGGTCTAATTCGGATAATCGAAACGCATCTTTTTTTCTACTGCATTTTCACGTATATTAATAAAATAACATATATATATTAAACTTCAAAACATATCTTTAACAATATTCCAACATCGACGTTTTATTTCAAGGGTTCCGTGAAACAAAGTCGTCCATTTTTTATTTCCGAACACTCTTATGAGCAACGAGATCTCGAAGCCGCTTCAGTGTGAACTACGTATGTAAGGCAATGCAAACGAGTTAGCATCAAAACTATAGTCAGGGATAATTGTCAACAATTAACTCTCGCACAACCGATTATCCCCGGGATTCTTATTAAAATTGAGTCACGGGATATTTTCAGCGGTTACGGTACGATCCGTCAAATTGCCGTCCAATCGTCTCAAATAACTATTATGATATACTCGACAAGAGCTGTCGAGTTGCAATGTTTCTTTTTCTTCGAATGTTACTTAGATGTACATTGAGCAAGCAGCAGCCAGTCCCATCGCTACAATCAGAATCACTTCCAAATACATTTGAGATGTATTATAGCGTAGAGTGGAGCAAAAAGAGGTAACGGAGCGAAACGGGGTTTTGGGCAAAACGTCATTTTCCAATAATTTTTGGATGCCCGAACTCACCCTATCGAATATATCAGGCTTTTCTGCCCATTTTCCCATCTTGTCGGATCCAAAAATGATTGGAAAATTTAGTTTTGCCCAAAAACCCCGGTTTGCTCCGTTGCTCCATTTTGCCCCGCTCTCTCCTACATGTTCTTTTACCCCACATTCCTTTGTTGCTTTTAATTCCGACGTTTCTGTCACTAGCTGCATTCGAGACAGTCCAGAAAACATTTTTTAACTTTGTCTGGAAACGTCACCTCCGGTTTAAAAATCACGGTTTTCGACCGGAAGTGGCGTCGTACCTGCAATACATCACTTCCGGTTTGCAAATCTCAGTTTTCGACCTAAAATGACGTCATACACTAGGGCCTAGTCCCCACCACGGGGCGAATATCGATCGACGCAGTAAGCTATTTGCCATGCTCGACAGTTAAAACGGGTGGGGCATGCGCAGCCTCGATTTTCGTGCGTGTTTTTGGGCGCCGGTCCCGCCGCTGTGAATGAAGTCGAGGCCCTAGTGTACTGGAAATATGTCACTACCGGTTTCGAATTCTCAGTTTTCGACCGGAAATGACTTTATACCGACAATACGTTACGTCCGCTCGAAAACCAAGATTTAAAAATGGCAAATGCCGTTGTTCTGTAAAATGTCACTTCCGATCGAAAACCGAGATTTTGAAACCAGTCGTGACTTTTTACCGTATGATGCACTCGGATTTTTTTATTCATCTAAAGCGATCGATACCGTAAGTTTGTTACGCGTTACAATCTTCTTTGTCTAATTATAACGATCTCAAGGCGAAAAGAATAGTGCTGGTGACTCAGAAACTCCATGACTATTCGAACAATGCCGCGTACGTACTATTTAAATGTTGCGTAACACGCTGAAAATAAGTATGTCAGTATTGTGGCTGGGACATTAGGTATAGAAACGTCCGACGACGAAAACCAGGCGTTCGTATCTGTAACTACTACTACACTGCCCTTGATTAATACAACTTTATCGGGCAATTGAAATAAAACTAATTGTATTAAAGATTAAAGTTTGACAAGAAATCAATAATCGAGATACGGCTAAGTTGTTACTGATTTTCAATGTTTACTACGAATGCCAATCGTTATCGGACGTCGTGCTGTGATAAACAAAAAGCAAAAAATACGCTAAACGGATTTTTTTTCATTACATGTTTAGGCATCGTATTTTTTTTAATGCTCGATGAGTCAGTACCAAATAGTAGTAAACAACCAAACAGTACTAAAATAGTAGTAAGTGATATGTTTGTTTGAGTTTTTTTTCACTTTTTCTCAAGTAATTTTTTCTTTAACACTAAAAAAAATATTTGGACGTTTTCTAAAAAAAAAAAATTGATAAATAATCAATGAAGTCAGTTAACGGAATTTATTTCAATACAAGTTCCGAAAAATTCGACAAACCACGACGTAAGACGATTGTATTTTATTATTGTTATCGTTAGCAGCGGAAATTATTACACGTTGCTGCAGGTAAAGCGCCACGAGTACGTGGCTGTTCGCTGAATATCCTTATCGAGATTCAGCATTGAACACGTTTTTATTTGTCTTTTATTCCGACTCGATAATGATTGCGAGTACAGCGCAAACCGATTATCATAAAAATTATGTCATTAATGAATTGTGTTAAAAACCAGTCGAGCGCTATCGCAGTTACGATTACATCGCCATTCGAGTGCTCAATACGCGCTTGTGATGAAAAAAAAAGTTTCATCTCTTACGTCATTCGCGGCGATAAATCATTTTCCCAGAGGGCTTGCGAGGGCATGAGGTTGGTGTCGTGCATATGTTCTCATGTCCACGTCGTATTAATTTCCACATTCGTTTGCGTACGTGATCGAAATACAAAAAGGAAACGTTTGCCAGACTACCGGAAATTTACCAGATAAAAAATAAGAATTATCTTTCAATGTTTTCAGTGAAAACAATTACTATGGCCAATCTCCTAGGTTGGAACAATAATTGTCAGTATAAATTGTTCACCTTACACTCACCCACGAACTCAGAAAAACATTTACTTGACGGCCACCGTTTATTAAGATTAAGTAAAATATTTATTTGATTTAAATAAATATTGATTTTATTTAAGTAAGTATTTACTTAATTTAAATAAATATTTATTTAAATCAAATAAATATTTTACTTGATCTTAATAAACGGTGGCCATCAAATAAATTTTTTCTGAGTGCGAAATTGCTGCAATGTTTTCTCATTGGAAACAATATGTGAACGATTTATCAAACGTAACGTAAACGCAAAACGATTTATCAAATCGTGTGTAGTGACAACGACTCGCTTACGAGTAAGAATGATGCATCGACTACTTCAGCTCCGAGCAATTTCATGTGATAATCTAGCGAGGTGACGATACAAGAAAGCGATTTGAGGAAGCCGATGTTGCGTATATTGCACGGAAAAAAAATGCGATCCCTCTTTCGTGCTTTCTTGCGCGAGAGATAAGTTTTCTCACATGACGGAGTGTCTCGAGTTTAAAAAATACGCAAACGTGCTCGAATCTTAGAACGCGATTACCCTGGGTCGTTTCCTGTTGCTGAATGTAAAAAATAAAGAATAAAAAAACCGTTCGATTTATCACGTTCCGGAGACCACAAACAAAACCGTTATCGACAATTTAAGAGACCAAAAATGAACGAGAGGATTGACCCTCCTAACTTGTAGCATTTTCCGTATCGCTTTTTTTTCACCCTAGTCGGATCTCCGCTTACGCCAATTGTAGATAACGATATAAACGATAGTATGTTTTTATAAGACTGGACAACGCGCGTTCGATGAATCATTCGCCACAGCGTACTGAAACTTGATCGAAAATTAATTATTGCCGAGGGCGATTTAAGGTAGTCCTTGCGAATAGTGTTCACTTCGCATAAGTTTCAGCATTTTTTATTATTTAATTATACTAATTATAATTTCTATATAATTATACTAATTATTTTTCTGAATACTATGCATTTTTTCAGATTTTTAAATTCACTTCGAATTTAAATACACATTTGTGCCATACAAAAAATAAAAGTTTAAAGTGAATTCAAAAATCTAAAAAAATTCGTACGTATTCAGAAAAATGAATGAATCATTTTCATAAAAAAAAGTTAGGTTTCCGAGAGATTTGTTGAATCATTTTATTTTTCATCAATTTGTTAATAACATTTTGGAATTATTTTTATGTAAAATTAATCTTATCGGCACTTTTAATATGCTTGATTTTTTATCAGAGTTTAAACCATCCAGAAGTGTTTG
The DNA here is from genome assembly GCA_030522725.1 of Ichneumoninae sp. B BG-2022a. NCBI lineage: Eukaryota > Metazoa > Arthropoda > Insecta > Hymenoptera > Ichneumonidae > Ichneumoninae sp. B BG-2022a. Next base: position 34,217 of record JAPYZD010000073.1, read on the forward strand.
CAATTCCCTCTCGTTTGTCTGAAACTTATGTGAAGTGAACACTATTCGCAAGGACTACCTTAATTCACGAATAAAACAGATTATATTTATCGGCCGATGCTGGGATCAACGTAATTTCCGAGAAACGGCGAAAAGCCGCATTACCCGGAGAAATCAGCTCGCTCGAATTCAATCGGAAGTTCGTTTATGTCAAACTCGCGATCTAAAAGTTACGTAAAAAAAACCTGCCGTGCTCGATATGGCAGCCGCGTGGTTGTAGAATCGCAAGCCAGGCTCACGGTTCTTCCAGCACGTGAGCGATGTGAATCACGGCCGAAGACGCTCGAGCTCTGTTGTTGCATCAACGATATCAGATTGGAATAGACACTACCGGCATTCGAGATTGAACTTGGCACAAGTGCATGTCGCACGTTGTTCAAGAACCGCGGGCGGAGTTTGAATCATGGACAAGTGTTTTGGAGGATAAAGTCAAGTAAAGTCAAGTAAAGTCAAGTAAAGTCAAGTAAAATCCGAGTAAAGTCCAAGTAAATGATTTCATCCGTGTTCCCAAAGTTCAAGCCGTGTAAAAAAACAATATTCAATTGGCGAACGTCGATCGTTCAAAATTGCAGGAGAGACGAGGGAGGCAAAGTCTATAACACCCCCCTTCCCGCCAGCGTTTCGCGAACGTTGCAATCAAATTATAATTTTTTTTTCATAAAGTTCTTTTTATTCCATTCAAGTTTAAACCGTACCCGAAGTGAAATCGGCGAACGTAGCCTCTTGCCGACATGGACGAAAGTTTCAATTACATTCTTCTTTTTTTTCCATTTTCTTCTTTTTTTTCAAATTACACACTGCAATTGTACGCTAATGAACTTCCGGAAAGAGGCGCAATGGCAGACGATACACACTCATCATACTCGCAGGCTATATTATACCGTTGGGCTACATAACAGTACCGAGACCTGCTATGATTTCACACGCTCGTACCTCGCAAGAGTTCCGGCTAACCGAGCAATCTTTATTTTTGGATTCGCTCTGTCAAACTCGTCCCCATTAAATGGGGCTTTAGCGTTTTAGAACTCGATGCACGCACAGCGAGTTCTAGCTTGATTCTTGATGTACGAAAATTACGTCAGAAAAGAAACATTGCGAAATTATCTCAATAATAATCACAGCCATATTATTATGTTCTATCAAGCATTTGGGGACACATTTTTTTAAGGATTACGGAATTCGGTTTTTTTTAATCACAGACTAATAGCGATCACACGCTTCGCGCGCGTATCGGCATTTGGTTTTTATTTTTTACTTTCATAGATTACATGTTAATTTTTAAGGAAAACCATATCCCCGTGATTGTTGATAGCCAATGCAGTGTCAATACAACAACTGTAGCCACAGCAACTCTTAAGAGTTAAACACACAATCTGGTTTATTCGACGGAAATTAGTAATCGAAGAACTTCGACTCTTAAGCGACAATAATACGTATAGAAAATGCGAGTTATTTTCTCCACGGAGTTTTTGAAGATGAGAAAAAAAATTACCGGTTTATATGGGGCCTTGAATAAAATGCAGTAAAAAATTATTGCGTCCTTTCGCGGTGAAAACCGGATGGTTAATCGGGTCGTAGATTAATTTTTTTCTTAAAACCATCGCGACGATAAATATGAGCGATGTAACAATAAATAATATATCTTTCACTGCTTCATGCGCCAACGTGTTTTATGCCGAGTTCCGGCAGTCCGGTTCTCGTGTAGTTCGCACAGTATTTTATCTGTGCACAGTGACCTTGAATGGCGCGGCTCTCAGCGTTCGTGTTCTATGGCACAAAATGTTGTGTTCTTGGCTCGAACTTCTTGTACGAATTGTACGTACGGACGAACGTGGCTGTATACGTACACAAAAATATACAACTGATAATAGCCGGAAACGTCGGTAGCGAAGCGGCGCACGTTTTATTCGTGATAATTTGCATCACATTTCATATATATTCAAGGCTTCAAAAAAAAATCCGAAAAATGCAGAAATTCCTGCCTACTAAAAGATACCGCTTTCGTTTAATTGATGTAAAAAAAGGTGACTATTTAAATTTTCATATCGCTTCCTCATAAAATAGAACATTTAAGTTTTCATATCGCTTTGTCACAAAATTGCTCGAACAGGCTTCATCTTTGTAAAACTGACTTAAAAAAAATACGCTAAGACAAACAAAAATATTCCAAAATTTGTATCGAAGTTTTTACTACAAGAACCCACTTCCGGTTGATCGCAAAAGTTGTTTCAATGAACAACTGTTTTCGACAAAATAGGGACCTGAACAAAAACGGACCAAAATGCATTTTTCCGTTTATGAACCCATTGAGATTAATTATTTTCATCGATCGATGCTGATTGCTTGCAGATTGCACATTGCCCAGCCGTCGAATATCTGTCCGGAAACGTGGATTAACCGCAACCGGGTCGACGACCCACAACAGCACGGCTCGTCTCACTTCTGGCTTTCTATCGTGAAAGTCAAGCCTCGAACTTCCCTCGATCGGTAAATACGTATATACAGACTACGTACCGCGCGGTATCCCAGCGCACGGACAAAGTCGGGCGATCTCAACTTGTACCATGAACCGATCGATATGTTATTATTGTTCTCATTATTATTGAACTAGAAAGTGTAACCGAGAAAGGGGATCGATGACGTTCGTAATCGTCTAAGAATTTCACGCTTTAGCGACAAACGAACCATCAATGCTATATCGTAAATGATGCACGCGTTATTTCCTTCGATGATACAATAAATAATAAAATTTGCGATAGCATAGAAAAATAAAATAACGCCGTACAGAGTTCATCCTCAAGTACATTTTCTAGTCAGCCGTGTTCCTATGACTCCTTAGGCAGTATGTGTATATATATACACATATATATCTGTCTCTCTCTATATATATGTATATATATATATCTCAATGATCGAACCACTAAAAAAACTAAGATTGAATCAAGTGAAGACTCGGGCAGGGACGTTAAATTAAATATTTATTTTGGTACCGCTAAGAGATTGATTACTTCAAACATTTTTTTGATAACCGTCAAAATGTTTTTGAGGCATTAAAATATTTTTTTGACCAAACAAATATCCGTTTGAGCGTCCCTACTCGAATCTTTAGTTGATTCAACCGCGTTGTTTTTTTTATCAATGCGATCCGAAATAATAAAATCGTGCAGTTGCCGAAGATTCGACGACTTCGGGTTCAAAACATGTTGTCGGAAAGTTATCGGCTCAACCGAGTTCTACTACGATCAGATAAATTCAATAAACCGATTTGCGATGAATGATTTAACGATAATTCGCGAGAAGAATTAAACACGATAAGATCGACCGATTTTTTGTTAAGCAGTTTACTGGTTTTTTTTGACTATACGATAGACATTGTGAAATGTTGATATGAGGTGGCAGCCAAGAGTTTACCGAACTATTTATCGACGAGCAGTGTGAAAAATAAATTCGGGGTTTTTATTATCGGAGGTAATTGTTTGTTTTGACGAATTAAGGCAGGATAAGAGTAAAGCGACGTCATGAATATTTCGATAAAAAATATTGTTTTCGCGGGGCATTTTCGTTACTTCACCCGAAAAAAATTACCGATAGCTTATAATCCGGAACACGTAAAATATTTGAGAAAAAATAAGATAAAAATGAATCGCCCAACTTTCGATAACGTGGCTAAATAATATTAACCGAAGTGTGAACAAAATCGGTCTTTACCTTTCGTTACGAGATCTCAGCCGTTATAGCTCGCTCACGTGTGTTTACGTCAGATGGAACATAGGGTGGTAAACGAAAATGACCCTCGAACGATCACCGACGAAAGACGAAAATAACCTCAGAGTAGATGGAGGTTGGAGAAAAATAAATAAATAAAAATTTCGTGAAAATTATGTAGTCCGCGTCAGCGCGCAAGCGTGTTAATAGCGTCGCGGATTTTCACGAATTCTATATATAGGTAGACAAATTATTCGTCGGTGGTTGACGTTATTTTGTCACGACCGAACCGACCGAAGCTTCGAAGTAGACTGAACTGTTAACGGCAGGAAACGCTAGACTAAAACGTCGATCAGCGGGTCGTGCACGGCGAGGCGCGCATGTTCGGTGAAGCCGCCGTCGCCGCTGCCGTTGGATTCGCTCGGAAGCGCAAACGCCGGGCGTGCTCGCCACTGCGTCGCTCGAAGCTTGCCGTGTTTTTCGATCCCCGGTACTGGCACGCTCGTAATTTTTTTTTACGCGCACTCGATAAGAAAAAAAAACCTCATCGTGACACATGTACAGCTCGAAGAGTATGTACGCGTCCGTATAATTTTTCCCGACCGTGGATTTTTTTTTCCTCTGTGCGAAAGCGAATTGCGTGAAATTAGCGTCGCAGCGTGGCGAGGGCGACGCAGAAGCTTCGTTGCGGCGTACGATACAGCATTATAGCGCAGCAGAGAATATCCCTACAAAGAGCTGGGCTAAAAGAGGGAAGGGAGAACTACCAACCGACAGAGCGTGGTCGACGTAGCGGAGAGAAGATAAACCGTTAACTTCGCCTGTGGGACGAGCTGCATTCTCGCTCTTTTTTTTTCCTCCGCAGCCGTCCAAGTGCAGTATGGTACTACTCGTCGCATGGGCAACGCCGGCTCTCTACCTGCTTCCTCTGGAACTACTATATACCGCAACTCGACCAGGTCGAGACGATGCAGCAGCGATAAATTGAAATTATGATGATTATTATTATTTTAATCGATTGCTAAGATTTAATCGTGAGGTTTTTATTTATTATTACTCGCTGCAAATTGCATGCATTGTTATATACCAATGCATGCATTCACAGTCATTCATTTTAAAGTCATTCGTAAAGCTTTCTCTGCGAGTAAGTCAAAATTGGTGGGCGAACTTTCTCATACGATCCGTGAAGGACTAAAAAATGCGGAAGCGATTTAATTAAGCAAATTAAGCACGCTTCGTCCCCACATTTACATTGAATCCTGTCAACGATACGCAACGCTTTCAATCGGCACTTTCGAAGTATCGACGAGTTTTAGGTATCGCGGAAAAAAAATGCTCGTAGGAAAGTTTCGTGTTATAATCGATAATTATTGCACGGATTATTTCGACAATTACCGATTCTGCGAATTTGTAACTGTCCGTTCAAGGTCTCGGTTTATACCGATGTCGGAACTCCTCCGGACACCGCGCATGCGCGAACATTGAGTAGTTCGAGCGGCTCTCGCAACGATCGATACGCATTAAATTAATGAACTTTTGAAACTACTCGTTTGACGCGATTGAGATGTTATTGTTAAAATTCGGCTCGCAGGGAAGCCCCGACTGTAACGTATTGGAACAAGCGTAATTTAAAAATTACATTTTATATTAACTTTACTTTTTTGGGTATACTCCGTGCTCGATTTGAATATTGATATAGATAAAATTTTTGTTCGATCTTCGCGGGACATTTAACGTTCATGTTATATGGATAAGTCGATGGCATATATCCGAGCGTCGATGTTTGACCTCGGAGCTAAAAAGGGGTTCCACTCCGCAGCCGCGCTCGAAACCCCATCAACACTGAACTATGTACACTCAACGTTCCCTCGCGATCTTGAGACACTCCAGTGATAAGAGTAATCATCGATCGAGGCATGCCTCGTAACCGAGGTCAGTTCGATTTCGCTTCACAATTACGGACAAATTTCCTCCTTGAAATTTTGTTTTTTATTTTTTCTCGAACACAATACGTCCTTGTTCACACATTTTTCTCATCGACATCGCCGGCCACGATCGTTATATGTTTTTCAATGTTCCCAGTGTTTCTACGAACGAGTTCGAACTTTGCAGTCGCGGACACTATCAGTCGTTCGGGTCGATTTACCAGGCTGGACTACAAGATTAATCTATGGATCCATTGGCATTCCGCTTGTTATTATTTCAATCCTCGTTCAGCTGTATCAATCGAAAAACACTTTCCGACATCACCTATAGATTCCGACATCACCGACATATGTAGATATAGATTTTTTTTCACCGAGGCACTTATGATAAAAAAATCTTTTTAATAAGAATCTCTTCATAAAAATCCTATCGTACTTCGAATAGCGACGAATCGTAAATATTTCGTGGGCTATCAAATTGTTAATATAATCGGCGGAGTACCAATTATACATATTTTTTCAACTCCGATGAGTTTATTTCTATCGACCAAAAGTTTCGAAACATGTTTCATAATTACAAATCAAATGGAAATGCAAATTATTATAATTATCTAAGACAGGCCTATTTGCGGCCATAGAAAAATTGTGTCACACACTAGTAGAACATGTAGTGGAATCTCTCACATGTACATTCATTCAACTTACGATGGCAAGTGGTGTCGATGATATGAGTGTTCCGATTGGATCTGGGGAAACGGAAAATGATTGCTTCACGAACATGATTCGCTCCCTTTTACTTAGAGCATAGCATACTTGACCCCTAGTTAACCCTTTGTAAGTCACGGAAATATTCCCACTGTCCAGTGCTACCATAAGATTCCGTCAACCCCACTTTGTTTCGCTTATCCGTCTGAGTGCAGAACAGACAAAGGGTTAAGTAACACGTGAGAATATTCCACTGTGTACTGTGACGCCCCCAGCCTGTTTATAATAATTGTCAATTGTCAGCCGTATTATTTTTTCGATGCGTTCTCCGTCGGAGACGAGATTAAGGTGAAGTGAAAGTCACGTGACAGAGCCAAGATTGTGAGAGAGATAGCGCCATTGGTCTTTCGGTGGAGCGAGAGAGAGCGACAGAGACCGTGTTTCACTTCAACTTAAGAGCAGGGGAAATACCACGGACGGTAATGAAAACTGTAATCAACTTTATATAACTCTTGAAAAGGCATGAAAAGTGTTACTTTTCGTGCCTGCCGCGTGTGGCGTAAGTGCCGTTTTATAGCCAAGTTTCCAAAAATACCCGGCGCATCCACACATCGGGCCAATTTTACTTAACACACGCTTCTTGTACTTTACGCACACTTCTCGTGCTTTACGCACGCTTCTTGTACTTTATGCATACTTCTCGTGCTTTACGCACGCTTCTTGTACTTTACGCACACTTCTCGTGCTTTACGCACGCTTCTTGTACTTTATGCACACTTCTCGTGCTTTACGCACGCTTCTTGTACTTTATGCACACTTCTTGTACTGTACGCACGCTTCGCGTACTTTACGCACATTTCTCGTACTTTACGCACGCTTCTCGTACTTTACGCATGCTTCTCGAACTTTACACACGCTGGTTGATAAGCTCCAGAATCAGCAGGTACGGAGTAGCACTTCTCTTGTATTCGTTACAAAAAATATTGTGATTGCACAATATTTTTTGTAACGAATACAAGAGAAGTGCTACTCCGTACCGAAGTGTACTTCACGCACTGTGAAGTGAGTATGCATGAACCGCATGAGCCAAAGGCGAGTAGCGGTACGAGTGCGGCGAGGTCCGTGTATGATGTTCGCTACACCGCATTAGTATCGACTAGTACGGTGTAGTGAACATCATACATGGACCTCGCCGCACTCGTACCACTACTCGCCTTCAGCTCATGCGGCTCGTGCTACTTACTTCACAGCGCGTGTATAAAGTTCGCTTTGCCGCACTTCCACTGCAAATTACAATTTTTCACAGACGGCGGTATCTAAAGTCAAAAGAAAAGTGTCATCGAAGACGGATTTCATGTTAGCTTTCGATGACATTTTTCTATTGACCGCAGATCCTAGTATCCGTAGCATACTTAAATAAGTTTATTACAGTTTTTGATACCAACTGCGCACGGGAAGGGCGGTGGGGAAGGCATTTCACATACTCTTAAGGTGATGTGAAATATCACCGCCGGTAACAAATACTGTACTGAATGCCGTTTTGGAAATGGTCTTTCCGTGCGTCTGCCGATTCCTTAGAGAAAGACAATTTATTTTTCCTCGGCGGTCTGCGGTCTCCGAACGGCATTCAGTACATTTTTTTTATAATAAGTCGACATTCTCATTGAATAGTCCATCTTAGACCCAAGCGGCCATCCATCACAGTATCTCGATACCGATGGTAACTTACCGATAAAATGAGCAGCTTAACGTCGGTCGATATCGTTCTCCGCTTAACTCGGATGGCGCTTTGGTCAATGAACTTGCCATGTCTACATTGAAAACACAGCTGAATATCGCTGGAACGTAGTGAGTCTTGTCGAATGCCGCATACCGAATGACTTCTACATTCTTGACACTATTAAATAATCCATAAATCTAGGCAAGCATTCAGATTAAAAGGACGGCGATTGTAAGGAGTGAAAACGAACAACGAGTGACACCTATAAATGTGCGTAGTTGATCGACATGACAATTGTAACTAAATGATGAAGTACACATTTTAAATAAAAACAAAAATTATCTGTACTATGAAAAAAAATTACATAGTAAAATTGTCCATATAACGGAACACGTCACTAAAAAAAGGTGTAAAACAATATTTTTTTACTGTTGGGAATGCGAAGTAATTTTTTTTCTTTTTTTACCTTTTCAGCATGGCTCAGCAAGATTTTCCGCCTCTACAGAACGATAGGTTCCTAAGAGCGTGCAGAGGCGAGGAGGTGGACAGAGCTCCGGTGTGGATAATGCGTCAAGCAGGCAGATATCTTCCAGAGTTCAGAGAATTTCGCACTAAGCACGATTTCTTTTCGATATGCCAGACGCCAGAGCTGGCCTGCGAAGTGACTCTGCAGCCTCTGCGTCGTTTCGATCTTGATGCCAGCATTATATTCTCCGACATACTGGTTATTCCCCAAGTTATGGGACTCGTGGTAGAGATGCGGCCAGGAGTGGTGAGTTTGAGCTGATTCAAGCTCTGGTGGAGCTTTGGAATTTACTTTTTTTGCTTTTTTTTTTACAGGGCCCTGTTTTACCGGATCCTATTAAAACACCGGCTGATATGCACAGACTGATAAGGCCGGACGGCGCCAAGGACCTCAGATACGTCGGCGAGGCAATTAGACTGACCAGACAGAAGCTGGAGGGAAAAGTTCCCCTCATAGGATTCACAGGAGCTCCTGTATGCATTTTTGTGTAATTTTTTTCGAGTCTCATACTTAGCTCTTCGATTTAATACGACATTGTTTATTGCTTCGAATTTTCAGTGGACTCTAATGGGATACATGATCCAAGGAGGCGGCAGTTCGACGATGGCCCAGGCTCGGTCCTGGCTCTACAAATATCCCAAAGAATCACACGAGCTTTTGTCACTGTTGACCGACGTCATTTGCGAATATTTGGTAATGCAAGTGCAACACGGCGCTCAGGCGGTTCAGGTCTTCGAGAGCAACGGCGATTATCTGAACGACGAGTTGTTCGAAGAATATTCACTGAAATATTTGAAGATAATAAGCGAGAGGGTGAAGGCGTCGCTGGGAGAGTTCAACGTACCGACAGTGCCTATGGTAAAAATTTATGTGGAATGTTAATGGAAAGACGGGGAATCGTGCTATCGAGATTTTTTTCTTTTTTCGTAGATCGCTTTTCCCAAAGGCGCGACAATGAATTCGCTGGAAAAATTGGCCAAGACGAATTGCTACGACGTTATAGGGCTTGACTGGACGGTCGATCCCGTCGAAGCGAGGAAAAAACTCGGCCCCAATGTAACTCTTCAAGGAAACATGGATCCTTGCGCTTTATACGCAACGGAGGTTCGAACTTTTTTAAAATATTCGCGCGGAATTCGTAAACTTTCTCAATTCAACTTTTGGTTTTCCGTTGCAGCAAGAGGTCGAGGAGAGGGGAAAGAGGATGGTCGAAACTTTCGGTAAAACGCGATACATCGCAAATCTCGGTCACGGTATTTTGCCCGATGCGCCGATACCATCGGTTGAAGCATTTATCAAGGGCGTACATTCCGTCTGATCGTCATTTCGACTGGGAATTTGTATATTAACTATTAAAAGCTTTGTAATAAAAAGATTTATTTATCTATAATCGTGCTTTCACCGCTGCATGGCTCGGACCTGTTCCGTAACGTCCTCGAGTTTCGTTGAACTCCGGTCTATGGCGTTCAATTGTATTTCTAAGTGCGACGTGATGAGGGCCAATTTTTTCAAATTCGCTTCAGCGTTCTCGAGTCCGTGCTCTTGCTGGGTAAAGTTCTTTGCCGAGTGCATCAATATCTGAAATTATGCAATTTTTTATTTTACAGAAAACAAATACTGAACAGGAATTTGCACTTTGTTTCCTAATCTTTTTCTATCGTTTATAAAGCTTGCTCTCGGAAGCTACAATCTACTCCGTTTGTAAACTTGCATTTAATATCTCGTGAAAATCAAGCTAAATAATTTATTTAAAAAGGGTTTAATGCAATTTTTCGATGCATGTAAAATTCAAGCGATTTCTCTCAAATTTAAGAGGAATCATTGATTGATATTATTCTACTTGTGCATAACTATGTAGTTCTATAACTCCAAAATTGTAAGAGGTGGCGTGTAAACAGATATTTTTGATAAAATCGAGGAAAAAAATTCACGAGACCAAAGCCGCTTCTACGACAGATAAAAGAAAGCGTGAAAATCAAAATTTTGACAAAGCTTTCTCATCTAATCTTCTTTTGTGTACAAATTTTCTATGAAAAATCGTTTTTCCCGATTATTGTTCTTCCTCATAGAAGAATACCAGGTAAAAAAACGTGCCGCGAAGCGAATATTGTACCATTGGTACCGCCACCGTTTCGTCCCTGTGCCGTCTTTTGTCTATATGGGAAGCTTTGTCGGTAAACGAAAATAATCATGTTTGAAAAACATGGCCATTTATAAATACAAAATATTACACATTTTGCAATATTTACTATAAAAATTCCCTATAAAAATTGTAATTACTCTACCTAGCTTAGAAATTTCATATTGATAGTTTAAGCCGTTCTCAAATTGTAATAGTTTCAATTTTTCGAGCAAGCACTCACATACACATACGCGCACACATTCATACATCCAGGCATTTTTTTCTAAATATGATTTTCCGACGTTTTGAAACATTCTAAACACGTTTTTATTAAAATTTCGAAGAAAATTGTTTCTATGAAGCTTTCTCTATGAAGAGACAATAAATAAAAAAATCTATACGAGAAAAACTCGAAATTGTTCTTACTTCGCTGCTCTTTGAGCCTCGTTGTATCTGACGAGCTAGAGACGCAATGTTGTTAACGTTTACTTGCACTCTGTCCGCGAGACGCATCTTCGACTCTACGAAGAGGCTCCGTGCACTCGTACTCGACGCAGAAGCCATATTGAAAGACTTACGAACTATTCTATCGGGGTAAAACTATTGTTTCATTTATTGGAGCAAATAATAGGTTCGCAGGGCTGAGGAAAAGCTATGTGATTATTGACATTTCTGCCGAACCCAGCTGTGTCCGAGATGTCACTTTTCAGGATACGCTGGGATATAATGGTCCAATTCATGCCGCCAACGGGGTCCTAGCGAGATATCAAAGTCTCTAGACAAAACGCAGTATACACAGTACAAAGAAATAGATCCAAGGTGACCAAGGTGTGTTCGTCCGAGAAACTTTATAAAATCGAAAAGTCAATCGAATAAAGTGTGTACGAAGGTGCGAGAATAAAGTGGCTGACTTCCTGTGAATTTCGACAACGAAAATCACAATAGTAGTGGAAAATTTTTTTTACCGTGTATACTGGGGCTTGAATATCGCCAACGACAGAGCTCAAAATACCTGTTATCGAATGACTCTAAGCCGGCCAACTTTTGTTTCCCGGCTGGTGGATTTGACAGTGGCCTAGAAATTTATGAATATTAACTGAAATATGGGAGACGCGAGTAACACGAAAAAACAACAGGAAAATACAGGTTTCTGAGAGTCGTACGACAGGCCTCGTTGAACCGTGGGATATCATAAAATTGTATTATTTTATTCTTTTCGTTTGCAGAAGTGAACCAGGATGAGCTGATTCTTCAGCAACAGAGGCGTATCGAGAAAGAGGTTAATACACTTTTGATACCCTCGAGTACACTCTAACGATTAAAAAAAAAAGAAAAAAGCCACGAGAACAGAGATTAATTATTGTTATTTCATGAATCGAGTGTTAATTGTATTATTTTTTCTGCAAGATATCTGAATCGATAGCCTTGGTCGGCGACAAAGAGTCTCTCAAAAGTCTCGAGCGCGAGTATGAGGAGGACGAAGTTTATATGTCGAAGGCAAAAGCCTTGGGACAAAAATACTCGTACTTCAGAAGGACCAGACCGGATGGCAATTGTTTTTTCCGTGCGTTCAGTTACGCTTATCTCGAAAGACTGATAAACAACAAGGAGGAGTATGACAAGTTCAGAGAACTAGCCCTTCAGAGCAAAGACAATCTAGTCGCTCTGGGATTTCCTCAATTCACTGTTGAAGACTTTCACGATACGGTCAGTAGACAAATCATAAAGAATCAGCTAATCCCTACCACTTTGATTGTCCGCCTACTGTACGTAATGTGTATTTTTCAGTTCATGGAAGTCATTGATAAAGTGGGTGGAGGCACCGAGGCAAGTCATGCGGAGTTGCACAAATTTTTCAACGAACAGGGATACTCGGATTATGTCGTTGTTTATCTTAGATTAATAACATCCGGTCAGTTGCAACGTGAAGCTGATTTCTATCAGCACTTCATTGAAGGTGGTCGGACAGTGAACGAGTTCTGTCACCAGGTATGCTGCAGAACATTTTTTTTTCCACTGTTTTATGCTCGACGCAACATAATTCAGATTTGAAAGTTATAACAGACTGTATGTCACTGTGTCAGTGTACATTAGGCTCTTAGTGAGCCTGTATGTATATTGCCCTTCATTAATGCCCTGGTTTTCTGGTTTTACTATCTTGCTGGATATCTTTCTCTAGGGGTTAACAGGATCAAAGATATCAAGCAAGACATCTAGCAAGACTTCTTTTGATACCGATATCCAGGAAAACCGGGCATTAACGAATGGCAGTATACCAATGCAAGTGTGGTTGTAAAATAGATGAAATTACAATCAGTAACAGTAAAGAAAAAAGGAACATATGGTAATAAGAAAACTATGAAAAATAAAATACTCGAGCAAGTTGACGAACGGCTGCTTTTAGGGAAAAAAAACTAAAAAACGGACACGTCCGTTAGGGAACGAAACGGACCGCAAAAACGGTAAAACGGACCGTACGTTTGGATTGGTCCTTTTTCGGTTGCAGAAACCGAGGAACGAGCCAATATTTTTTATTACAATTTTTGGCTAAGTTTTTTATTTTTTTGTTGCTTTACCTTTAATTTTGTTTTTAATGAAAGGACAGAATAAAAATACGATCTTGGTCCTTTTTCGGTTTCCGCAACCGAAAAAGGACCAAACGCCAACAAAAAATGTACAGTCTGTTTTGCCGTTTTTTACGGTTCGTTTTATTCCCCAACGGACGTGTTCATTTTTCGGTTTGTTTGCAGTCCATCAACTTGCTAGGGTATATAAATAAGAAAAAGAAATAATAGATATAAAAGGTAAATAAATTTTCTGTTGTGACGGTTTTAGCGTGTGGTGCATCGCTTGCGATGTTATTCATGGGATATTTCATGGTTATTTCATATTATTGTGATGCTCTTATTGAGATGTTATTCATGGTCATTTATTTTATACAATTTTTTTTCAGGAGGTGGAGCCGATGTACAAAGAGTCTGATCATATCCATATCATAGCAATGAGCACGGCTCTGGGCACTGGCGTCAGAGTGCGCTATATGGATCGAGGCGCAGGAACAGAAGTTACGGCTCACGACTTTCCCGAGGGTTCGACGCCGGCCGTTCATTTACTATATCGTCCCGGTCATTACGACATTCTCTATCCCTGATGTTCATTTTCGCTCAACAACAATGCCACTTGCCGCCCCGTTATATTACGTAAAAAAAAAGAAACAAAAGATACAAAAAAAATCCCATTCGCTCTGCAATATCAAACTATCATACGTAAAAATGAACCAAATCGCAAAATATAACTGGCTTTGAAAAGAAACGCCAATGAACGATCTCTACCAATTTCCTGCCTGTCATTTCGTTTTTCCATTAATTTTTTTATCCGTGCTTTACGGCCATCGGAACGATCATTGATAGAATTTAGGTACCCATAATATTTTAACTGTGCCGTAATCGCCGATGTACGATTGTTGATTTTTGCTAAAAGTCAAAGATCGTACTGTATTACGTAAAAAGTACCGTCAATAAATCACCAAGAGACTGTTCTGTTCTGTTCGAGTCGCTTCAGCTAATACGAATTAATGTGTATCTTGTGTGAGATTGATGGAAGGAGTGCGCGTAATTGTTCAGATTTCTTCCTTGTCTCAGTAACTGTTATGAAATACAATCTCCTATATAAGTTTTCATCCAACAAACTTTAGCATAAACACTTATCACATGCGATTTATATCACACATTAATGTTACCAGTAGCGGATTTAAGACTGTTGGCGTCCAAGGCTAGCCAATTTATGGCACCGCAGAAATTATTGGTACATAGCTTAAATCACAGCATCACCGTTGCAATCCCTGAAAATAAGAAAAAAATAAAGAATGCTCTGACCAAACAAATTAGTTTCGCAAATTCGGAAGATTTTTTATTATATTTTGTCACCTGGAAATTTTTTTTTTTGCGAAAGTGTAACATCGATTATAAAATGATGTAGTTATATTTCGTATTTTTAAAATGTGGGCATCGCTTTTGATTTAGCGAATTTACCTATAATTTCCTCGCAATCAATGGTTTTCCAAATCTCTGCATGAATTGTTAGAAGTGCTAAAGCATTAAGTCTATCCTGGCCCATGTATGCTCGTACGTAACTTTTACCCTTTTCAAAGTTGAATTGCCAGACATTTCTACCTCGATGTGTTCGATACGTACGTGCCCGAATTTGCCCTATTCGTTCACCTTACGTACGCCATGGCGCTTGGCGTTTCCCAACCCTGATAGACAAGCGCCATGAAAAATAGTAATATCGGCGCGATACTTGCGACATGTGCGGCACATGTCGCAATTATTGCGCCAACTGCTACTTTTCGTGCCGCTTGTCTATCAGGGAATACAATGTATAAACAAAAACAAAGTACAGTGGAATCCCGTTTAACCAAGGTAATGTGGGGAGAATGTACGTCGGATAAGTGAAATCTAGGATAACACGGTTCACATATTCAATTCAAACTTGTACTACTACTATATATATTTTAAAAATAACACGTTACTTCATATAAGCATTAACTTTATTCGTTAATTTAGTTGTTTTTTAAAATATAATTATAATTTAGTTAATTAACATTAACTTCATATAAACGTAAATCATTGGACTCTAAAATTGGAACTGTTATATTTGCAATTCGTAAAATAAAGATGCAGCAAACTTGTATATACGGGTTTAAGCGCGTATGCAACAAAGCTTTTAGGGACTACTCCGCGCGTATTGCTACTTTATCCGTTTGTTCGCGATTTCCGTACTTGTTATCCGAGTCTACATCTCCGTTAACATGGAAGGCTCGGATGAGTCGGATGCATCGGATGACACGGAGGCTCAGTTGATCGAAGGTCGGATAAGCGAGGTTCTACTGTATGTTTCCCGGGAGCGGGAGGCGGGAGGCGCTGATCTCGCATTTACTGACTATCGTGAATGTTGAATGGATGACTTGACTAAATTTCTGAGAGTTTTAAAACATGATTTATCGTTTTTTTTATCCTCTTCATTGATAATACAGTTTAAATCAATATCCATATTACATGTACATATTATACGTGAGTTTAGGGATTAAAATTATTCACCTTTGACTCCTTAACAATAATTAAATAGGTTTATACAACATCTAGCATTTTCGGCCTTCAAAACAGCAAAAAAAAGGTCAGCACGGCGCTCCCACGACAGCTCAATTGCTACATTCAGTATGTTTCTTGATACATACTGGCACTTGTCTTAGCGCGTGAAAGCGTAAGGAAAGAAGCATTACAATTTTAACCCTTTATAAGTCACCCCTCTACCCCTACTCTTAGGTGTTACCGTAAAAACGCATTGCCTTCACTCCACGTCCGTTAATCCCGTTGTAAAGGGTTAAGACGAGGTGAAACATGGACCAGGTGACATATTAGTGCGAGAGATATAGTTACATTTTTCGAATCAATACCATGTAAAAATGGTTGACACTTGAGGTAAAAGCGAAGTACCATCGGAGGTGCTATTGAATTCTAAATCCGCTAATACTTCGCCTTTTCGCGAAATATCTACCGTCTCCGAATGCCATTCATTACAGTTTTTGTTACCGACTGAGTCTACTTGACCTCGTCTTAAGAGCATGTGAAACACGTTCTCAACGTGTCTCTCTCGCTCCGCCGAGAGCACCACTGATGCTATTTCTCTCGCACGAGGCATTCTTTATCAACTCGGCCACTTTTTTCGGTCGACCTCTCGGATGTTTTTTAAAAATTTGCCAGTTTGTAGCACTACTTGAGAGGTGCTTCTGTGATTTTTTAAAGATTTTTAAAGGGCACCCTTCAGGATATACGTTTTTTTAAATAGCCGTAATCTCAAAAAATGTTGATCACTCAAAAAATTCGTAGGAATATTAACTTTTTTATTTTTCATCAACTTTCGAATGACGTTTGAGTTATAATTTTCCTGATATGGGAAAGTCCATATATTGTGAAAAAAAATTAAAATATTTTGTTCTACTAAAAACACACCTTCGATTCTAGTCCCAGTTTTACAGGATATTTGGCATCGTATGAAAATTCTGAGAAAAAAATCCCAAAGTGGTACCTGCGATTCTAACGTACTAAAAAAATAAACAAATAAAAATTGAATTTATATAAATTCGTATAAAGTTGACTATCATTTAGACAAAATGAAAGGGGTTTGCCCGTAGTCGGGGTTTGCCCGTAGTCGGCCCGTAGTTTGGTTTACATCGTTGGGAAACTTGTTTTGAAATAGAGGTTCTTTGAACAAAGCTTGTTGGATGTGTTTCCCTTGTTTGCCCGCTGCTATATAAATTAATTTTTTTATTTGTTTATTTTTTTAGTACGTAAGAATCGCAGGTACCACTTTGGGATTTTTGCTCAGAATGTTCATACAAAGCCAAATATCCTGTAAAATTGGGACCATAATCGAAGGGGTGTTTTTAGTAGAAAAAAATTATTTTAATTTTTTTTTCCACAAAACATAGACTTTCCCGTATCGGGAAAATTATGACTCCAACGTCATTCGAAAGTTAATGAAAAATAAAAACGTTAATGTTGGTACGAATTTTTTGAGTAACCAATATTTTTTGAGCTATACGGATATTTAAAAAGAACGTAAATCCTGAAGGGTGCACTTTAAAAATCTTTTAAAAATCACAGAAGCATCTCTCAAGTAGTACTACAAACAGGCAAATTTTAAAAAACCTCTGAGAGGTTCATCGAAAAAAGTGGCCCAGTTGATAAAGAATGCCGCATATATGTCTTTTAGAGGCTATTTATAAGAAGCTGAGAAGCATTGCAATTACGTATAATATAGCACGCGTATCATTCCCAATGGTTTGCACACTCGGTTAGAACGAAACGACTTATATACGTTTAATTAAATAAAGTAAATGTACAAACCTTGTATGATTTCAGCTTCGATTTTCATCTCGACTGATTAGGGGTGGATTTATTAGAAATTTTTCTTTTTATACGGACAATATTAATACCATTCAAGTCATTTTTAATGGAGATCAAGGTCATTTTTTTTTTTATTACATCGACTAGATAATATTTGAATTATTTTAACATCGTTATTACAATCTTATATCGATAGTCACATTCGCGCGTTGCGCGAACGGACCGACGAATACATTTTACGGCGTATTAGTTAAATGTTATCTTTTTTGTTATTTTTTTAAACACTAATTATGTTAGCAGTTGCAGAGAAATTGGGCTCGGGTCAAAGAGAGGGATTTAACGAAGACACTTGCACGACTTTGATTTTTCATCGTGCCGAATTTCGCAACGTCGTCTCGGGTGAAAATTTCAATTCCTCTCTCGCCTCTCCTTTGTTTAAAATTCAAATCAGACGCATACGCGAAGAATCTATATAGATTTATTGACATTATATATATATATATATATATATATATACGTATATATCATATCAATTGTAGTTATAACATCCTTCATTATTATTATTTTTTGTTGTTGTTGTCGAGTACGCGATAATCATAGTTCAAAAAATATCACACCAATAATCTCTCGTCCTTCCGTGTCGTCGTAACCTGCTCGTTCGCCTAAATTATCTTTAGAATTTGAGTTCCATGACAGCGTAACTGCGGGGCTTTGGGATATTCGCCTACAACTAATTAAGTTATTTTTCTTTTCATTACTTCATTAAATTTAATCTCCTCTGACAAAGCACCGTCGCTCGTTTCGTTTGTATACTTACCTCGACTAAATTGAATCTAAAGCAGAGTTAAAACTCGATAGAATTGAGCCACATACACAGTTACAATAAATTCTATTGAGTTTTACTATGACATAAGGTTTGAGTCGGGTTTGTGGCCGTTTAGCGTCGTCCGGTTTGTTTGCCTCGCAAATGAGCGACGATCCGAGAGAGGGAGTTCGAGCCCTTGGACTCTCAACTGCAAGCTCCGGACTTTGAGAAGCGAGCTGCTGCCTGCTGATTCCATTATTCAATGAAACGGTTTCGGGGAGAATAGTTTAGTATATACCCGAGGGTTTCTCGATCCCTGGGTCATTACGAGCGGCAAGCCCCGACGAAGCCGAGAGCACATTTAGACTTAACTTCAACCTTAAGTACACATCAAAAGGACTCTATAGCGTTTGGTCAGCACGAATATAGTACATCCAGAAATTTCAACGGTCAGCCCGAGTCGAAAGCTTTCCATTTTTTTTACATCTCTCTCTCTCTCGCTCTCTCTCTCTCTCTCATCTACACAGCTCTCGTATCGTATGTAATCTCTATTATCAAAAAATGACACACATAGTATTATAATGACGAAGTCGTTCGAGAGGATGTTTGGGATAAAAAGACATAGATCAGTGGCTTACCATCGAAAAAAGTGTATAAATCCAGCACCCTCTATTTTGAGCTTAAACCTTAATTTATATCTCGTACATGTCAAGGACGAAATCAAATTCAAAAGTGATAGGTATTTATATATATATATTTATTAACGAAAAGCGATTAAATGTAAAACGACTTCGTCAGTATGTAATCGAAAGAGGGGGTAAGCCACTCGTTGAATCGGGGATGATACAAACATGTAGCATTAGCTCAAAGGGAAGTGCAGATTGGTCCGTGCAAATACGCCGTGATCTCTCGTCCATATTCTTTTTTTTACGTATGTACAATAATTCTCTTTAAGATATCTCTTTCTTTCATTCTTTCGTCATTTTTTTTTCTCGCAGATCTCTGTGTACAGTGCGCGGTGGAAGAATATAGTACAGGACTAAAAGAAGAAGACGAAGAAGAAGAAGAAGAAGAAGCATTTCGTCTGGATGAACGTGTTGTTGTTGTTGTTGTCGTTAAACTTTAGTAGCCCGATTTGAAACAATTCGATGCGCGGCTTTCGTTATTTAGTCATTCGTTTCTTCTTTCGTTTTAAAAAATACATGTATACATTTATAATCTATGTAACTGTATGTATATATATATAGTTTTCTCAATGAGCGCCGAATGAGCATGCTTCGCGATATACAATTATATTTTAGCCGATTAATAAATCTCCTTATTAGATCGTGAAAAACGTGTCAAGCTTTGAGATTGAAGCTCGATGGACGATCCTCGCGCAGATCGAGGGACAAAATACAGGCAATGATATGTTAAATTATTATTATTATCTTTTTTTCTGCTTTATTTTCGTAGACAGTGTGTCGTCCATTTTTTTTTATACCACGTGAAATTCGAATGAGACCTCGATCGATTAATACTTCACTGATAGCTTAGGTCGCTAGTACGAGTAGGCCCGATTTCTTTTTTTAACGGACGTGGCAGCGCTTCTACATACTATTAGATTTTTTGTTAATACAACGTAGAAATAATAATAAATAATAACAATAATAATATTCGTCGTGTGTCTCCTACGATAATTAGATATTTTCTTTGACGGTACAGATTAGACGATAAAATATCTAATATTTATCTTCGAGACATTAAAATCTCGATTCAGTTTTTGAATACGCGAATATTCGCTTGCTGTTAAAACTACACGATGACGAACCAAAATATTTGTTTATTCGTAATACTTTCGCAGGTTTAGCGGGGCGACAGATACTTCCCGACGTGTGCTGAATCTACAGCATCGAGCGTCTCATTAGTATTATGTTTTTCCCATCAAGTAATTAAACAAAACAGAAAGAACAACAATCTTTTGACGACGTTGCTGTCTGTTAAAGTGAGCGAAACAATTGTGGCGAAAGCTCGAGCTTTGTACAGTTTAGTGTTTTTTCTTTTTCTTTTAGATTGGATTTACCCCAATTTCGCTTCAGTAATCTGCATTGTGTGTATGTATGTCTCTGTGTCTATGTGGGAGTTAATTTTTATTTTCTTTATGTGTTATTTTTTAACGTCGTAATATAAACTTTAAAGCGTCGAAACGACTAAATGAAACGACGGGTATAATATACTATAATGATATAATGAACTACGTAGTATTAACGCCCTTATCACACCGATAGTATTTTATTTATTAAATCTTTTTACGAGTTTCATCTCTTTAGCAGCTGCTCCAGAGCCACTCGAACGGATATTTTAGATTCTTTATTTTTTCGTCAACTCCGTCGATCTACGATTGATAACACTTTGGATGATTATCTTTCTTTCTCTCTGCCTCACTCTCTTCGCCGATAATCGTTTACAATATATATTATATGAAATTCACGCTATGTGGAAATTTTGGACCTGGTGCACGTAAAAATTTAAACGAGGTTCACTCCGGCCATGAAATCCTCTCGAAGCATCGGTACCACCGTCGGCCCACCGGCAGCCCTCCTGAAACAGTAGTTCGAAGGGCGATGCTTTAATTAGACCAAGAGTTCTTTTTCTTTTTTTGTAGTCACGCTTTTAATATTTTTACCCAATATCGAATAAAATGTCATTTTCTAACGCACTTTGCAATCGCTATTTCTATGAAATTTCACGTCAAATTACACATCCATGCGTGTACGTAGTTAACGAGGATGCGTGGATCTCGTTTTCAAATTTAATTAATGATAAAGGAGGAATTAGAGATGAGTAGACGAAGTATGAGAAGGCTCACGCGTCAAAGTTAATTCGATCATGTCATCCGCATGCTCACGAGCTTTCTCTCACGAGCTTTCTCTCGTGAGCGAGCACAACGGCTCGAAAAGGAGGCATCTCTGTGCATACAGGCTTCACTTTGGATTAACTACGGCGCGGAGAGCTTTTAGCCTTGAGGTATGTAGAATATAGTTTGGGGAATATAGCGGTAGCTCGCAGGTGAATTATTCATCGAATACAGCAATGGCGTTAAGACATAGTTTTAATCAGCCACGAATTATTTAGTGATCGTATGCAAACTTTGTATTAACCGGAAAATGTTTGTGAAAGAAAGGTAATTTTAATTGTTGTATCGTCAAATTGGATTATACTAAATTTAACTTTTTTGTGCGTTATGTATTGAGAGATTATTCCACTTATCACTCGACCTCGTCTCTATTAAGGATATTAGGGCCGAAAGGCGTTTTTGTCATTTGAAATTTTCTCAGATTTTTTTACCATGCAGGTTTTTTAAATAATGCCTGTACAAAGCTTTATAAGGTGTCGTCTGAACATTTCAGAAACCAGTCCGTGACGACAGAACGTAGCAATTTTCTCGGCCGATTTCTGTTAGATTCGAATAAGAAAACCTACCACAGCGATGCCATCAGACAGATCGTGTCCAAATTTCAAGGAGATTCGCGGTTCAGTTTCTGAGAAAAATTCAATAAACGAAAGACTATATTTGACTTGCCGCTTGCTTTGTTTGCGTTTCTCACTCCCGCACTAACTTACGCGTTCAGCGGAGCCCTTCTCCCGTTCCCTCCCGCGACTTCAGCCCAAATATCCTCAAGAAATAGCAACATTCGTAAACTCCTCAAAGAGTATATACATCGCAACTGTTGACGAGTTGAGAACCTTGAACTCAGTCACCGGTTAATTAAATTCCGAGATACTTGGCAGTCGGTCAAGATGATTTAGGTAATACTAAGTGATTGTAGTGGATCAGGAACAAGGTGTATACCTACATATTTGCCTTGTATACCGTCAGTATAGTGATACTATAGCAATGGTACTCACTGTGCATGGATCAGGCCATGTAACGCCGGTGGTAATACTTGGTGTTGCGAATGCTGCGGTATGATGGATTGACGCTGTTGGGAAGCTGTGGTATGCGGTGCCGGTTGCTGCGGTACCGTCTGTCCGACAAGTTGAAGTTGCTGAGGTACCTGCTGTGCTACAGGACCTGCTACACCGACTTGCTGATTCCCTGGCTGCAAGCCACCAGCGCCAGCCGGCATCTGGAGAGTGGCCTGAATGAGAGGCGAGGGTGACTGCGGATGAGTCGCTCCTACAATTGAAGGAGGTGGCTGGAGTGGCTCTTTGTTTTGGGCTGCACGGGCTCGGGCTAGTAGAGACATGACCGTACGTTTCGTCGGCGACATCGCAGGCCTCGCTCCGGGCAACAACGGTCGCTTTCGACCCCCTGCCAACACACGGATGGGCACTCTAATAAAATCGACACTTGACGGGAAACCGGTGAGAATGAGAATGAAGATTGGAAAAAAATACGGTTGAATCACCTGAAGATTCGGGTAGGGACGTTCTAATAAATATTTTGTTGGTACAACAAAAATATTGGTTAGTTCAACCATTTTTGGGATAGTTTCACCAAAATAGGTTTGAGGCATTAAAATATTTTGTTCGACCAACAACATATTTATTTGAACGTCCCTGCCTGAATCTTTAGTTGATTCAACTGCGTTTTTTTGTATCACTGTTTGGTACGGGATTTCAAGTACATATGTACTTCGAATATGTGGTACTTCAAGTACAAATACTTTCGATATCAAACATTGTTTGGTCTATTCACTTTCCAAATTCAATCGGTGCCAGTTTATTCAAGTAAAACGGTTAGTATAACTAGCGATGGAAAAAGTCGAGACGCGCCGAGACTTAGCTTTTGTTTTGTAAAACATTGCGAGACAAGACGACGCGGCACATTAAAGTGAAGCTCCAATCCAATACAAGACAAAAATGCCCATCCCGTCGATCCTCAGAAATGGCTTGTCTCGAACTCTTCAAGACATTTTGCTACTTTTCCAAAATTTGAATAGAGGTATGATTTAAAAAATTGTCAAACAGTTGAATAAACCAATGAATGAATGGATAAATCGACAAACCATTGAGTAAATAAATAAACACGTCAGGTTTTCTATTGAAAGTTTCGTCTGTTGCCGCATTTTATAGAAAATGTCAACTATTCAGCAAATTTGATTGCACATTTTTATTCTGTGCTGACCTTTATTGAAAATTCAAACGACACTGAACTTTGTTGCAATTTTCAACTCAGCGTGACATTTTTTATATTTTACGTAGGGATGGAATACGCACGTTGAAAATGTTTATAAACTACCTGCAGAAAATTTCAATCATATTTAAAAAGCAGTAAAAAAAATTATACGAAACCTGACTTGGCGTCGGTTTATTCATTTGTGTATTGATTGATTGAACATTTTTTTAATTCATATACTGGTTATAAAATGATGGTACTTGTTATGAGCATAGAAACGCTTAACCATTAGCCTTAAATCATGAATATTTTATTATTGATTTAAGCATGCATATTTTCGGCTCCATGTTAAAAATAAAGTATTCATAAAACAATAATTGCCATTGTTTTAAGAATACTTTTTTTAGCATGAAGGTTTCAAGACAATAAAATATTCTGTACTTGAAGTACTTATTACCGCAAGAATAGTACTTGAAGTACACAGAACTTGTACTTAAGGATTCAGGTACTTCAAGTACTTTGCCCAGCCCTGGTTAAAAGTTTACGGATGAATCAAAAAGCAATTCAACTTTCGTTCCCGCTTGAATAAACAACTCGGAACCTACTGTGCATAGTTATTATCGGGTTATGCATAAAGTGATGCGCAGACGATTATTGTATACCGAGGGGTTTGCGAAACACCGCCCGCCCTCGAGTTGAAATCTCTGCAGATGCTCACCTAGGGTCGACGTCACCGGCTGAAGTGACGTGCCTTGAGTCTTCATGGCTGTCGGATGTGGGGGCGATGGGCTCGGCCTGAGCGCAGAGGATTCTTGGCCCTCGAGAGAATTCACCGTGATACTGGAAGTGGGCGAACTCGCTGCCTCCGAGCCTGTTTCGGGACTCGACGGTGCGTCCGATGCGGAGACAACGGACGTCTGATAAGAACCCTCACGTCCCTGCTGTGTACTCAGTATCTGCATCTCCCACATTTGTTCCTGTCTTATGTCGTCGTTGTAATCCTGAAATTTATAGGCGTTCAGATTTATAATGCATGCCGTTAACTGCTTTTTTACAGTCCGCACAGAAACAAAACGCAAATTTTTCATTTGAGAGGTAAAAAGTTAATATTTTTTTTCGTACAAACAGGACGTCATTAAAACGGTTGGAGATATATTAAGGTAGTCTTTTTGTTATGTCTGACGTCACTTAAGTTTGAAAGAGGAATGAGACAGATTACAAACGCTTCTCTATGGAATGAAAATCTGAAAAAATCGAGCATACCGGAAGGTGCAGAAAAGATTGTTTTTGCATAATAATAATACAAAAATGTTATCAACCAAGTACTGAGAAATAAAAATTGTGCAACAAATTAACCGGCAACTTAATTTTTGTTTGTTACGAAAATTATTTGTCAATTTTTCTGAATACCTATGAATTTTTTCAGATTTTCATATACCGGTTGAAAATTGCGATTTTAAACAAATTTTAATATAATGAAAACGCAATTTTTAAACATTACATAAAATGCTGAAAAAATGCATATGTATTCAAAAAAAAGTAACAAATAATTTTCATAAGAAAAAAAATTGGATTGTCGGGTAATTTGTTGTATTATTTTTTATTTCAGTAATTTGTCAATAACATCTTGGAATTTTTATTATGCACAAATAATCTTTGCAGCACCATATGGTATATGGTATATAGGATATGGCTGAATTTTTCAGAATTTTATACGATTGGCAAGTGTTTGTAATTCTCTCTTTTTCCTCTCTAAAATTTCAGCCGCGTCAGACAAAAGGAAAGAACTACCTTAAACAATTTCTATTCAGTCTATACAAAATGTGATGACTCACTTTAGAATTTCATTAAAAGATCGTTTCTATAAGATTTTTTTTTACGATTCATGCCATGTCGTTGAAATTGGAGACGATAAGTTGACATTTAAGCCACTAGGTCATCGAATCTGTGTTAAATATCTATACATCTACACCGAAGATGGCAGATAAGCCTGGTTAATTACTGAATTTCCCAAGCTTTCGATTGCTCCTATCCGCCATCCCCAGTCTTCGCTGATTGCACGATAATTGCATCCCCCAGTAGTTAGAATCACCACTGCACACTCCTGATTGTAGTATACAGCTATTGCTGCTGAGAAAAGTAGAGTTTCTCTTACCCCGCCGCCTTCCATTCCGTTCCTTCGCTTCTGTTTCTTATTTTCTTCTCCTATTTTTGTTTCATCTCTATGAAACTTCGAAACGGAGCAAAGTTAATTGATACCAGGCAATTACTACACTGTGTGTCACTGAGGTACATGAAATCGAGAAGTAGTTCGAGAACAACGTGGACAATAACGAGAACAAGGGGACTTGGAACAAGAGTTTCCATCCTGAGATGAGAAAAGTCTCTCAGGGCCGAACTTTACTTTTTCTACTCGAGCTTAGAGTGCCATTTGTTTTGTGTTCCGGTATATCGACACACAACGGAGACCTCTCCAATTGAAACTTGTGATTAATTTAATTAGATATCGAATTAATTAATGAGATACGATGAATTTATTTGTCCGAACAACAACGACCGGTGCTGGACCTTGCGAGATGAATTCACCGCGTTTCTGTGTATATGTATATATATATATATATATATATAATCTCGTGAATTTAACAGAGGGGGGGTCCTGTGTGCGTGCGGTAATTATAATTATGTGGCCGCTAGTGAGTGCAGAGGTTCTCTGCTGTGTGTTTAGACTGTGGGCAAGCACCCAGAAGGAATTTGCCTTAATGAAGCCGTTCCTTGTCCCGTGAAACATTCGTACGCAAATAGGTAGAGAAACCCCGAATTCAGAAAATTTTCCAACGTTGGAATTCATAGCTTTTCCACTGTATTTGCGAGCGTACGAGCGGAAAAAAGCTTTCCAACCGGGGATTTTGCAAACCACTATTGTACAGCGAAACCTCGAATAAAAACGAAAGCCCTCCTCCACTAAAGCGGGACATGGTAGGTACATTGTGAAAAAGGCACTTTCTTTAAAGAACGCTGGTGTAAGCTTCTAAACGAAACGACGTTGTAATAAGAGATCATGGATAAAATGAAAGCGCGGAACAAATAGTGTCAAAAATGAAAGAAAAAAAATGTATATAATTTTTTCGCGTTAATGACATAAAAGAAATTGGATGAAAAATTGGAACAACCAATTTTTATCAACAGAGAAATGCCAGTATCGCCATTTAGCTCGCAACCGCGCATTATGTCCATTCATTATCTGTAAAGTTTATTCTGTAATGCGTAAAACGTATTTTCGCCGAACAAATTTTCGCATTATCGATATGTATTTGCGCATGTTTGATTGCCATGGGGAATTACCGAAACGTCAAATGTATTCCCTAGCTTAATAATCTCCGGCGGTCGGTCAAATACGAGTATTAAATATTCCTCGAACCACGTTTCACAAACCACCAATCTACCCACAGCTATTTACCACACGAGACCTCTTATGCATCCGATGATGAAGATTAAATACCGTTTATCATGAAAATACGAAATTATCAGCGCGTGTTTTACCTCAACGCAGTTTAAGCTCCCGGTTTACCAGTAATTAATGGATAGTCGTATTCGCTCGGTAATTAAGAGAAGCGAGTCTGGTGTCCCGATAAAATAACGCCGTTGGTCTTCCACCACCGCTATAGTCAATCGAACGTTAATGGATTTCGGAAGGTCGAAATTCGCCTCACCAGACACGCAGAATAAATAACTGTTAAAGACTTTCGGCGAGGGGTATCGCGTAGTTCCGATCCAGTGGTCGATTCCACGCTAACGAGCCAGTCTGCTGTAATAACACTCGTTCTACCAGGAGCTTTCGTTGCGGGACCTCGCCGCCTCCGGCTCTAAATAACGTTTCAGGCTGTGGAGGCTTTAAGCGAGATCCGGTGTTGAACTTTATAAGATAAGAACACCTCCGAGAGCAGAAGAGTAACATATGTGTGTGTGTGTGTGTGTGTTTGGGTATGGGTAGGTGTGTGTGGATGAACGTGCGCTGGCTGATGTTCCGTGCCCCCTTACCGGAACTAGGAACCGACCCACTTCGGCCAGAGCCCATGCGATCCGGGCATGCGCTTCCGCCGGTGTTGCGTATGCTGATATCTCGACGTGTAAATCTTCCATGAGATGAGAGAATTTCGGATCTCCACTGACTCTGAGCTCTTCCTCCTGCGAACATCGAAATTCTCACGTTAATAAATTTTTTTTTCTTTCCCCAAACGGTTCGTGCATATTTCAATTTATCGACGCTTCGGTGAAAGTCTGATGCAAGAAAATATTTCACGTGGAAAAATAGCATAAAATACATATTCCATGTTTACAGAAGTGGGAAGACTGGAAATTGCTTAAAAAAACAGTTCGATACGTTCCGGGGCAGGTTTTCGTTATCTTGTTTTGGTTCGAAAGTTGTTTTTTTTTGTTTTTTAATATTAGTTTCATTGAGCTCGAGACACTATGCTAATATTTCTTCGGGAATAATACAAAGGACATTTTCCAGGAATTGAATCTGCCAGCAGTGAATGGTTATTAATAAATGATGCCAATTTAGCGCACAGTTAATTGCGCGTCGGTTCACAGGCTGCAAACTGAATTAGGAAGATAAAGGCGGAACAGAGGAAAGAGGGGGTGTAGTAGTTGTTGCAGAGGGCTCTTTGTGCCGCAGCATTTGCATCCCAGTGGAGCGCCAAGTATCATAGCAGAGAGATGGGAGGAAACCGTACCGACATTGCTCTCGTCGTCTGAGCGAGCTACCGGACCTGATGCTTGTCGTCCTAATTGGATTTATAACGATCCTTTCACTTATGAAGCACGATTTGCCTCCGAGCGGGATGCCGTGCAATCGTAGATTAGTTACAGCAAGCTTTCGCGAATTTAACGAGTGCATTGTGCACAAGGGGATAATGGAGGTCAGCTTTGACACAGAGCATGTTTTTTTTATGATGGACCCAAAAATATAAATTCCCAAAAAAGAGGGCAAGATTTTTCAAGTCACGTGACCTCAACTCATGGCAAAAAATTGTGCACAAGGGGGTTTATGGTGGTCAGCTTTGGTAACAGAGAAAAAATGTTAAAAATGATTGACCTTGAAAAAGATAATTCCCGAAGAAGATGGCAATTTTCATGCCATCCAATCTCAATTTATAATGAAAAAAGTGTCATCTCCGTCCTAATCAAAATTTGTGCGTTAAATTTTGGTGTGAAATTTTCGTAGTTCGGGAATTCACGCCAGCGCGTCTTGGTTTCCTTGGTTTGTCCCTCGAGTGAGACGTACCGCTTTTAATTAAGGAAGCAATTAAAGTCACATAGTCGAGCACGGAGTGTCGCGAAAGCTTTTGCGTTCCCTTCAAGATTCGCGAAAGTATCTCTTATCGCATGCAGTTCACATATACGGCGGCGGCCCCCTGGTGAAACAGACTTTAGGTGACAATTAGTAAGGAAAGATGAGAGGGGGGACAGTGAGAGAAAGGGGTATGAAGCTAAAGTCCCAAGGTCTCGGCTGTTACTGCTGGCTTGGAAGATCGCGGCCGGGCGGCGAACCACTTAGACAACTTTCCCTCCAACTTGGCATAGCTGAAACTTTGCACTTGCCAGGTGCATACATCAAACCGACAATGTGCATGATTTTTTTCTCGATTTTTATCACTGAGGAATCTTTGTTTTGGTCAAAAAATAGAATTTCAAGATTTTCATGTTTAATGTGTTAGGAATATTGCAAATGTAATCGAAACGCGCTGATCAAGAATCTACCACTTATTTTAGTCATAGATAACTATTTAATACGGAAAACTGCGTTTAAAATAAAGTACTAATGTTTCATGAAAGTAAAAAATGCAAAATGACATGAATTTTAAATGGTTCGATCGATTATCCCCAAATTTAATGGGGATCATTGTACGATTATACACCAACTGTGCTTAATTTTTTGCCCCGATAGGTAAACTGGTAAATGGTAAGAGCTAGACTGCGCACAAACGTTTTTGAAAAAATAAAAAATTTCGTACCAAAAAAATCAATTGAACATTTTAAATGAAATTTTCAAGAAACATTGACATTCCACACATGCTAGATGTGGAATTTCAGTTTGATTGGTCGAGGCATTCTCGAGTTATAGCTGTTTGAATTTTTTGAGTCTGACTCATCCATACATACATACATTCATCCGGAATTTTTTTTTTAATGTGATTTTTCAATGTTTCCGAACATTCTGAACATGTTTTCATAAAAATCTCTAACATTTTTTTTTCACCATAACAAAGCTTGCTCTATGAAAAATCAAAAAGGTGGAAAGTAATTTGCACATGACTTCCTTATTCATTAAAATTGCTACGAGAAAAAACATTATGTTACACCGTATGTAACCCTTAATATTAAAATAAGTACATCTGCTTTTATATATACACATATATATATATATTCCAATAACCTTCTTTTTCTATATATATTTATACCACACTGTACGTACAATTACGATCACTAGGGCGCAAGCAATTACGTGGGCATCACTGGTCGAACGTGCTTAAACGCCTAATGTGCTCCTTTTATTACCCGTAAAGTCATCAAACGCGCCATGTACCCCTCTTGGTACTAAAGACGACGTAAAAACCGAAAACGACTTCAGAATTCACCCAATTGATCAGATGAGACCTCTGGTAACAAATAGTAAATAAATCGAGCAGAATCTGTATCGAGACCTCAGTTATGATCGAAAGGGGGTTGCCGAAAGGGCTTGAGTCTCTACATTCGAACACCTGGTACCGGTTAGAGTTCGTAGTTCGTACGGGCTGGTTAAAGAGGTCGTCATCTCTTAGAAAGTCTCCATCTTGTACTTGATCTTAAGTACTGTAATCAGTGTATTGTTATGAAGATAAAGCATATTGTTCTCTTCGATTAAAAAACCAAAGACATTTGTGCATCATATAATAAATTGTATCATCATCTTAAATAAATACGTGTAACCAGAGCTGGGCAAACACACCAAGTTCTTGAAGTAGTTCTGCATGTAATCAATACGTTAGTGCTCAAGACCAACCCAATGCTCGGTACAAGTATTTTCTACTTCAATACGTTATTCAAGTATTTACACTGAGAGAAGGATCTAGTGAAAGTTACCGATCATCTAAGAAAAATTACCATAGCACATAGTAGGAGGGCGCTAGCGCGCCACCTATGGCAGAAAGTCTCCGATTATCCAAGAATTTTTACCATAATATCTAAGAAAAATTCTTTTAAATCCGGTACTTCCAACCATAGATGGCGCCTCAGCGCCCTACTACTATGTGCTATGGTAATATCTCTCAAGCGACATAGTAATCTTTACTAGATCCTTCTCTCAGTGTAGGGTATGTGCCCTGCGCTTCGAGTAACCATCGTGAGCACCAAAAACCATCTCTTCAAACTGCACCTCTCTACGTATACCTCAAACTTTGGCGTCACTCGCTCGCGTCTGTCATCTTAAAATCATAAAGCTATCAGTGCAAAAGGCGAGATCTCCGTCCCCAGTGTAAAGCGCTGTCCAGCGTTGACCCGAATACAGAGATCGACGGTGTTACTGACCCCCTTATACTTTAACGAGTTGGGTAGGACGTAACAGTTGATTGGTTTTGGCTTCCTCATAGAGGAAGCTATGCGCAAAATTTTCATGAATGACGAAGCCATGTGCAAATTACTTTATACCTTCTTTTGTAACATAAAACACTGGCTACATTTTATGACATTGAAATGGCCAAAATTTACCGCACAATTTATGGTAGAAAAGTATTTTTTAACTATTCTTCACCGCTGATTACAGAACTGTAACTCATGTTACTCTTCGCGTAATATTTTATTCAGAAATTCGTGCTACACGGAAAAAAAGAAAGGTTCAGCCCGAACACACATTTTTCGAACAATTAAAAATCTGATACAATCTGAACAAATGTCTCAATTATTACGTACATTGTATCAAACTGAGGTACCTAAACTGCTCTATTTGCATGCCAAATTTCAACCCGATTGGTAAAACCGTTGTTGAGTGTGCGGAACGCACGCACACATCTATCCAGACATTTTTTCTCAATGTGGTTTTTCGACGTTGCGGTGTATACTGAACATGTTTACATGAAAATCTAAAAAAAAAAGAAGCTACCGAAATGTACACTTCCTCTATATGCAAGCAAAATTAATGAGGAGCCAAATTTTTTTACTTCACATACAGGATGCTTCCCGAATGGCTTCGAAAAAATGAGAGAGCGAAGTGCAAATTGAATTTTCACCTCTTTCTTCGGTTACTTATGCGGCTCTTATTTTTTTTGATCCCAGCGTGGACGATCGAAAATTTGATACGATTCCCCTATGCAACGGTACGGTGCTCGCAAGCCCCGGTTGTGCATCTGAATTAGGAAGATAATAATAATACGGGTGGTTGCATACAAAACGGTAGAGCATATCGACGAGAGACGCGCATGAACGGCTGCATGATTCGATTGAATATATGCCAGTAATCGTTTATCTGCCCATCCAGCGAAATCGAATACTAGCCCCAGTCGGACATAAACATTCAAGCCAGTCGCGTAAATGAGCACCGATCTGCTTTGCAATACTTGTCGTTATTGACCCAGATATCCGAACTGCATGACTGATGTAGCACACGGGATTATAATTGGTACGAAGTGTAGCTGAACGTCTAAAAATTTAACTAGCACTTTTTTCGTAATTCCTTTTTAAAGAAGATGTGTTGTACAAGAACGGCTTGTGTTCAATCTACCAAAAACACAAAAAATTCAGAACACCTTAAAAAAAAAAGATAACTGAGATAATAAAAATGGTTTCTCACCTTTTGTCGATCTTTCATCGAT
Organism: Ichneumoninae sp. B BG-2022a; assembly: GCA_030522725.1. Lineage (NCBI taxonomy): Eukaryota > Metazoa > Arthropoda > Insecta > Hymenoptera > Ichneumonidae > Ichneumoninae sp. B BG-2022a. Next base: position 66,622 of record JAPYZD010000073.1, read on the forward strand.
CCTCGTCCGAGCACAGCCATTTTACAGCCAGTCTCTTCCTGCAGTCGCTTAAGGGAGTTTCCTTTAGGACCGAGCAGCTTTCCCACGAAATTGAACTGCAACAAATGACAAAATAACTTGCCGTGTATATTACTGTAGGCGACGTGTAAACAATAGGGAATCTGCTATGGTACACTGGTATCCGTCGTATAACTTGGTAATGGAAGGTAACAATGAACTGTAAACGGGCAAGACAGCGGAGAGTCATTAACGCCTCGAGGCTAGACTGGCGGAGGCTCGTCGGAGAGAGGCTCAATTCCAGCGTCCAATTTAACAGGGTATATAACGTCAGAGGGGAGAGCCCACGAGGATGGGCTTGGAGGCTTTCGTGGACGCTGTGTCTTCTCTTGTTAATCGTACTGCGACAGTAGCTTCGGAGCCCGAGCTTAAGCTTTGGACATAACACATAAGGCTTGATTATTGATTCACTTTGCTGCCGGTGACAATCGACTATGTGGGGAATGACGTGGGACCGGGTTGGGCGTTACATGTTAAGACGATATCAACCCTTTGAGGAATTAATTCTAACATCACAGGTGGTTGGAAGGTTTTGATGTTATCGGCGAGATACTGATGACCGAATTTGTAATAGGTCAGCGCGAATATTGAATTTTAGTCGAATTCATTGATAAACAAAAGCCATATGAAAATTTCAATTTTCAACTTTTATGAGGAAGCGATTTGAAAAATTTAATTTTCAACTTGTTTTAACGTCAACGTCGTGTTTGCTTTTTATGCAAAACGTCTGGACAATTCAGGTTCAGCGCGAAAAAATACACCAATGTCTTCGGTTTGTTAGATCCGTCCACCTACTTCAATTAACGAAAATATAGGATTTTAGAAAAAGATTTATTTTTAATTATTAAGTCAATTATCCAATATTCACCGTTTTGTTGCCACGTCTAATGTATTTTTTCTCCCACCGATGAAGACTCTCCGAATTATTTTACTCCGAGAGCGACACTTGATACATAAACTCGTGTCGGTCAAAAAATACAACTTTGCCAAAAAACAAAAAATTTCAAAATCTCATAAAACTTAAACGATTAGATTAATTTTTGCCAAATTTAATACCAAATATTGTACAGTATTAGTCCATTCCCGTTTCAAATTTAAGATCTATACCTCAAAGTTTACTCAAATTAGACAATTTTTAGTCATTTTTCAAAAAACTCAAAAAACTCCAAATCCCATATAATCTTACCAGTTTGATGGATTTTGACCAAATTCACTACCAAAGGTCTTTGATCAAAATAGTATATTTATGTGCAGTTTTAGGACGATTGCTCCAAATTTACGCAAGTTAGAGCTACCACAGAGAATTTCCAAAA
>JAPYZD010000074.1:0-67889 GCA_030522725.1 Ichneumoninae sp. B BG-2022a
CATTTTGCAATTATTATTATGCAAAATTAATCTTCTCAGTACCTTTAGTATACATGATTTTTTCAGATTTTTACACCATCAAGAAATACTTGCAATTTTTTCTTATTGTTGTCGAACTTATGCGAAGTCAGGGCGCAGCGAGACTCCCTCATTAATGGACACGATGGTCGGATTCTTTCCCTGCCGTATGGAATTTAATTATTCAATAGCTTGAAACTCGGTTTTCTTCTCTGAGTCCTTATTTAATCCAGCACTCTTCGCTAAAGATCTTGTCCGATCCAGCGCGCATAGCGAGGATTTCCTCTTAGCTTCGAGGAGGAAAGAAGTCGAAAAGCAAGAGTACTCGCGTATTCTTAGGACGGAGAGGCTGCTTACACACACGATCGGGTCCCGATAAGAAGCGCTAGATCGCGCGGTACAACGCGCGCGCCCGATGCATGTATAACTTCGCGCGCGACGCAAGCTCCGGCCGTTTCTTTCCCTCGATCGATCGAAGGATCGATACGTCCCTTGAAGCACCTGCGTGAAAGCTACAACACCGTTCTACGCCTGGTCTGGGAAATTTATTCGTCGCGTTAAATTTATGCACGGGTCAACTCGGCAATTCTGTCAGCGTGCGATCTCTGGCGAAAGATCGAGGCTTATTACGTTGTTTTGACGTTCGGAAATCTCACCCTCGAATCTTCGACGACACGTTACTGGTTGTCATTTTTTTTTTTTTTTTTCTCTCTCGAAGAATGTACATTGGCGATAGTAATAACTCACTGCTCTGCGTACATGCGAGCTGTGCAGTGTTGTGTTTCTTTGGGGAATTAAATATCGCCAGCAAACTTTGATCGGTGCGTTCGTTTGGAAAAATTTATCAGCGGATAATTTTATTGATTCGATTCAATGATTCGACCGAGGATTTCTTTCGACCAACCGAATATGCTCTTCGCAAATTTGAACAATTGAAGTTATTTCTTTCTAACGAGCAATGGTTAATATCCTATCGATTACTTGTTTTAGAGTTCTGTCCAAAAACGTCGATTTTTTGGTTTCCCGGAGTGGAGCAGCCGGCTTAGAATTTCGCGAAACTTCCGGTACTTTAATTGTTTTTAATGCAAGATATTAAACTGTTGTTTCCGATGTGGAAAAGAAAACAAAACAAAATTGAACTTGAGCTCAGACTTAAGTTCAAACTTAGGATTAAATTTGAGCTCAGACTTAAATTCGAACTTAGAATTAAATTTGAGTTCAGACTTAAGTTCGAACTTAGGATTAAATTTGAGCTCTGACTTAAGTTCAAACTTAGGATTGAATTTGAGCTCAGACTTAAATTCAAACTTAGGATTAAATTTGAGCTCAGACTTAAGTTCAAACCTAGGATTAAATTTGAGCTCAGACTTAAGTTCGAACTTAAGATTGAATTTGAGCTCAGACTGAAGTTCAAACCTAATACGCAGTGATACGTGAACAGTTTGGGACAAACTTCGATCTTAAGTTCAATTACAAGAGTCATCTTAAGTTCAAAGCAACGTCTTAAAATTCGACCCTAAGAATATCTGTTGCAAAAGGACAGATAGGGTAAAAGTGGTGAATATCGCCTGCCTCGATTAACACGTAAATCAATGATATATGGACCGGTCCACATTCCCCACTATTCCCCTATTCGAAAAATGTTAATATTTTGGATGCTACTAAACTGTCGTTCCAGACGTGGAAACAATGCTATAAACACGCCGATAATCTTAAACCCGCGCCCATAAACAAGAACATTTAAAAAATGCATATTTCAAGCGACAGACATAGTCGATAAAATTTTGATATTTTGTAATCTTCGTGTGATACAAGTTGGCACACAACAGTCTCGTCCGTTCGGAGACGTCGATGTCGAGAGGGTGGACGAACATGCCTCAGCCTGTGTAAGTTCCCGCGGTAGGACTCTCAAAGACGTATCACCTGTCGTCAATTTTCTGATGCTTGTCTCACGTCGGAGTAGGGCGCGTGTTATTCCGCGTTTATCTTTATACCTGTATGAGCCGGCGTGTGTGCGCGCGCGGTCGCGTTGGCACAGTGCAAGGGATAGCGTGTCCGCGTATGGTAATCGCGAGCCCTTGGTGCTTCTTTCCATCTTCTCACTTGGCCCGTCGCGCAGACCAGTGGAAAAGTAATTCCCGAGAGAACACGAGCTCGAGCCGTACGCTTTATCCGTATTTCTTATCTCCGACGGTCTCCACTTCCGTCTCACTTTCGCCCAGTGGTTTTAACTTGTATCGCGAGTGTTCGCGTCGCCTTCCGATCCGCGCTGTCTGGAAGCGGGCCAGAAGAACCGTGAAGCCACCGTGTCTCCGTCGGATAAGTGGGGACACATGTGAGACTCGTCGTCGTCGTCGTCGTCGCTCGGCCCACCGCAAAACCGGCGACCGTTTACATTTTTATCCACCGATGTACTGCATTATTTTCTGCGGTTATACGGTACGGCTCGCTGCGGTGTTACTGCAAGGTACACGCATATTTTCATCGCGCGGCCACGAACCGGCAATCATTTTTAGCCGGCATGAAAACTTTCGACACGGCAGAAATTCGCTGCGCAGCTTTGCTCCGAAATCTTACGCTGAAAAAATTGCTTGCAGACTTGCCGAAGAAAGAAATTCTTATCTCAATTCTTACCATTACATGTGATATTGAAACAACGACGGCAAGACTGCCGGAGTAACGTGCCATCGTTTCAATTCCATATGCAATTGTAATAATTGAAAGTAGAATTGAAATAATGTTTTTCTTTGGCAGCAAAAAGCCAAATTGAAATAATGTTTTTCTTTAGCAGCAAAAAGCCAAAATGAAATAATCTTTTTCTTTGGCAGCAAAAAGCCAAATTGAAAGTAGAATTGAAATAATATTTTTTTCTTTGGCAGCAAAAAGCCAAATTGAAAGTAGAATTGAAATTATAATTTTTTTTCTTTGGCCGCAAGCGAATTTTACTTGAGTCATTGATTTTTTTTTTTTCAATGTAGTTTTCGAAACATTTCTGATGGTAATATAATATTCAAAGAGGAAAGTGTTTTTTATTTCCCTTTCACGTCCATAACTTCATAAATTGTGATTTTGATCTTCGATAATTTGGTTTTCTTTTTTTTATTTATCTCTTGCGCCACAAACTCATTATGAGAGGAGATTAAATCGGCTGTTGTAAGATCAGTATCCTCCCATTCGTTAAAAACTATGACGACAGATGGTATTTCACCGCGGACAATTTTCAATAACTTTTTTATTTTTCTGACGTTACGGAGAAACGCGAAGGTCGATAAGGAGTTATGAGGAAAATTAATTAAATTTAATTTTGAAAATTAATGATCGAAGTTGAATTCGTACTAATGAGATCAAATTAGAGTTTACGACGGCAAAGGCTGTCGTAAACTCTAACGACTTATGTAAATAATAATGATAATAGTGATTATTATTATCATTATTATTTTTATTATTGTTGTGTATATTTTTATTTCTTTTAGTGCATAGAATGTTTGCAAATGGAAGTGAGGCCTTGAGCGACACGCCCGATATTGCTTTTATGGCATTCACTATCGAAAACTTTCTAAGTAATCAGTAGTCTAATGGCTAGTGCGCGCACGTTTAATTATCTAGGAATAAAATAGGTAGGCTCAAATCTCGCAAAAAACAGACTTTGAACCACTACAATTTTTGTGTAAAATTGTTCCGGAAAAATATAGCAAAATGTATTTACTGGAGATCCAAGAGATATTTAAAAGAAAAAAAACATGTCTACACATCCGTTCTGTATCGAGATACAGTGTCGTAAATACTCGTATCGTAAATGTTGCAAAATGTTATGAAATTGTTCCCCAAATTGTGACTTTCCGACGAGGAATAATTTTTCATCGTTTTAACACGAGCATTAAAATTACACCTTAAATGTTACATTTATATTTGCCATTAAAATTACACCTCATTTTGTAAGATGTAAATTTTGCAGCGCTGTTCGTTGGTTTCACGTGTTGGTTCGTTGGTTTCGTGTCCTAATGTTATAACTTCGTTATAACATTAGGACACGTGGCACGCGTGTCGTTCGAACTATTATCTCCGAAATTTCCGTAGATTTCCGCTTGGAAAACATCTTGATAAGAATGAAAAAAAAGAAAGAACCTAGTTGATAAAGAAAAATAAAATGTACACGTCTACCCGTTTATCCAGCTCAATTGAATTCCCCCGAAGTTTGTGCAAATTCAACCTCATTTTCTTCGGGGATCTTGTGTAATTTATTCGCACAGGACACGCAACCGCAGGGTGTCGTTTATCCTAATCGCTCGATCTCCGTCGTAGCGAGAGTTCTTGTGTGCGTCGAAAAATAATTCAATGCCATAAAGTATCTGTGTTAACTACCTGACGAATGCCGTTCGAACCCGCTGTCGCAGAAGCTTATGACACCCACAGCTGCTGAATAATTTGCATACAAACTTTACGTTCTGTACCGTCGCGACAAATTGAATTCGCTTGTTAGCATTTTATTCGTTTTTTTTTTTTTAGGGTATCACGTTTCGACGATTGCCCGATGTTTCGTGGGAATTGCTTAATTGTACAGCGAGTAGTGCTGCTGGCTGGCATTGAGTGAAACTTTCGTACCGCCAAAGAGGAACGCTATGTACGAGCTGTGTATGAAACGAGTAGACGCTTTGCGGCCCGCTGCATTTAAGTGGCAATGGTCACGCGACCGAGAGCGAAACAATAACTGAAAAAGGCCGCTAAAAACAATTTTGTAACTTCCTACCTTATGAATCCCGACTCCCTGTGTTTCCCGATGAGGAAGGTCGATACGCCGTCCATCATTTGACTCGCCCACGGTGGTTTCACCCAGATCAAGTGCTTCAGGTGGCCTGCGTAAGCGGCCGGCAAGATCCAATTTTCGATACTGAGCTCGCTGCGAAGAAACAAAAACAATTACGAATTAGTAAAAAAAAATTAGGTTTTTGTAGTAGTATTGTAGGAACTAGCGATTTTAATTAACATTCGCTTCATATCATTTTTAGTGGTTAACGATATAGAATAGAATAGTGTTATTTTATGTGTGTAATGCGACAAGAAAGAACATCGTGCCCAAAAAACATACAACGACTGAGGTGTCGCAATGGAAAATTACAAATCGTAAATATAATGATAGAGATTATTTTTGAAAAATGTTATTTCCATACCAAAAGTTATCGTCTTTCAATTTAACAATCTCTGTTAAAAAAAGATTATAAATTTAATGTAGCGGACTAGAAGTTTCTATGCAAAAATGGTACATTCAATTTGATGGACTGTTGTAATGAAAACTCAATGGACTTTTGGAGTGAAGTGAAAATCAATTATTGGAATTAAGGTACTTTCATAGTAAAATTAATGTGAATGATTAAAAGTAAAGTGTTTCTAAAGTTTTTAATATATTGTACGTTAATTTTCCATCATAATTGTACATGGAATTTAATATACCAGTTTTTGACGTCTAAAATATTCTAAACTGTCTGTTTTATTCAAATTTCAACGTGCAGACTATTGATGTACGTTCGAAATTTCCCACTTTTTAGGAGAGGTCAAACGAATATTTTTGTTCCGTTTTACGCATACGCCGCTCAATCGGATATAAGTTGCGTCGAGAGAGAAAGGTGTTTAGAGCTAGCTGTCCGGTTCTTAACGAGGTACAAGGTAAGTTCTACGAGCATCAGCTGCTCGTGGCAGTGTTTATCGCAAGTTACGTAGGATATCGTCCGACGAGCTCGAATGATATTTCATCCAGAAAACACCTTCGTTCAGTGATTTTTCTTAGAACTCTCGGATCGTTAAGGAGAAACCGGCGAAGAGCGAATCGCCAAGGGCTCAAACGGCTCCGTATTAATGCCAATTAGAATTCTTATTCCCTTCTCGCTCGCCGACTGCGCTCGCTTGGCTTCGTCGCTGTTTCACTGCTAAACGCGCGTCCACGGATTCTGCTCGTCCAGCGGCAGACATTTTTCTTCTTAACGGAACAGACGTTGCAAATAATCTTCCTAAAATATTATAAAATTATTATAAAACGATAGGACAGTTTGACCATTTCCGCTATGATAATGCTATTTATGAGTGGGATGAAAAAGATATTAAGCGGCATAGCGTTGTGTATACATAATACATAATGTATACATAATTTTTGTTTTCTTAAGTTGTCCGACGTTTTAAGGGCTTACGCCACATTAAATGGATAAAAACGTATGCACATTTCGTGATTTCTTTTCCTCGGTAAATATACGCTTTATCGATTTAATTTTTTTAGGGTGGAAGGGGAATATATTAAAGAATATTTAAGAATTTTTTCATTCAATTTTATCGTTACTATGTATTGATTTCATCGGCCGGCGTAAACAATTTTTTTGGAAGTTCCTTTGCGGTATAAAAAAGAATTAGCAAAACGGCAATTTGAAAGAAAAGGTTTTTACGCATTTTTCAACATGTTGAATAATTTCGTATTCTTTGTTTTTGTATGAGACCATCAAGGACTAGAGAACCTGATGAATTATATCGTTACAAATTTTCATGAGAATCCCCCAAGCCATTTTTCAGATGTCAGGGACACCGATCTTGAAAGTCACGTTTTGGGAAAATCGCCTTCAAAATTCAGCCGCGCCGCCGTTCGCCACTTTCCACGTAAAGACCCCAAACTTTCGTAATTCGTTAAATTTCGACACAAAAATTTAACAGAATATTCTTGACACTATAAACTATTAGAAAAAAAATAAATACATTTTTTAATCGAAACATTATTGTAGCATAAGCCCTTAAGTTGCCTCGAAAATGTTGATATTATTAACGCTCTATATGCGCGGATCCCTTGTGGCAATAAACTCGCAGGTTCTGTCCAAGCGACCGAGATCCTTCGTCGGACGAGGATCCATAGCTTGGTCGACCCATCCCCAGCCGGTCGAGTCACTTCGTGCCCGAGGCCCCCGCACGCAAAGGGTTAACGACTATTTCCGTTTCCTATTTACGACCGCACGCCATTATTATACCCGTAAATGTTTTTAATTTTCGAAACCCTGAATACGCAATAAGCCCGCGCACCGAAGTTTCCCGACTTTGTTACCCTCCTGCGCCGTAAGGGCAATATCGACCCTCGAAGTGACCCACTTATTATTTAATTATTATTCATTACATACCGACGCACCTCATAATATATAGTGGAAAGTATCACGCTACAAGTTTTTACATATTTTTTTTCTTTTCTTAATTTCACATTTGTTAAGACAAATAAAACTTAATTATTTTCATCCTTTTTTTTTATTTCAGTTTAATTTGGAATTTTTGTTTGTAATATAGTTTCATGTTAAGTTTATGATTTGTTATTTTCATTGTTTGATTTTCTATCGCGACATCTTGTTGCCTGTCTATTCTATTCTATTTTAACAGTGAAAAAAATGTGCCCTCGTCCTTTTCCTTAAATGTAACCACGTTGAAAAAAAAAAAAAAATGACGTCGCGCCGAAAGGGCATATGGACCCGAAAAGAGACATATTCAATTATTATTCATTGCATACCGAGTTAGTTAATAATATATAACGGAAGCTATGACGCAGCTAGTCTTTATAAAAAAAACTTAACGGTGAAAAAAATTGACCATCGTCCTTTAGAACAAGTCGGCGCCGCGTTCCGTTTTTCCTTAAATTTGTGACCACATCGGGGAAAAAAATAAAAACAGGTTTAAAAACTGGTCGGAATTGGATCAATGGCCACAACCGGTGCATCCACCCCGTCAGGACGGGATTTACATCTGCGCGCAGCTGCCGGCACGCCATCTCACTGACACTGACCAAGTAAGGTGTAGTGCCCAAAAAAACCCGACACTACCGCGAGAAAGAACGACGCCGTTATGTATGTAATATGCACGCCGTTCGCTGCTCAGCGGCGACGAAAGAGAAGGATCGAAGCCGCCTCGGGAATGGCCGTGAAAATGTGCAACGAGGCCCGACGAACGAGTACGGTAGCCCTCGCGTACACGACCGATACAGCGCCAAGAGGTTTCATACAACGCGCCCGGCTTCCACCGCTTATTCAGTATGCAAGACGCGTGGGCGTGCGTTGATGGCCGTACGCGCGAACGAGGCCCACATCGCTAAACGTACGCTATTTTTTTTCCTTCCCCCCCCCCTGCTCGTCTCATCCGCCATCATTGCTTTAGGTACCGCCGCATTGCGCATCACAAATAACCAAAGCCGCCCGATCGCGCACAGGATCTGTGATCGAAATTTATACTATCGTAGTTACATTTTCTTACTTTAATCAAATCGATAACGGCTGACCGGATGGATCTCGCAGCATTGCTCGTATTTGTTAAGTCTCTACATCTCTCCGTCTGCCGTAATAACTCTGGCAACTGTACTGCAATGTTAATATTAGCGTAACATTGATATTACTGATATGTATTGATACATGATAAATTAATACTGTAATATTAATTTATCATGCTATTTTCACTGCTTGTATCACCTGGTTGTTAAGGATTTATCTCAGGACTTTATGAACTCTACCTATCTATCCATCTATCTGAATAGAATGACTTTTTTTTTAATCAATTTCTACAAAATCGGAAAACGAAAAATAACTTCATAGTTCCTATAGACGTAGAACTGTTACTGTCATTTACGATTGAGCGTCGCAATTCTTTTTCACTCCCCCCTCCCCCTGCTCGTCTCATCCGCCATCATTGCTTTACGTACCACCGCATTGCGCATCAGAAATAACCAAAGCCGCCCGATCGCACACAAGATCTTTAGGAAATTTATACCCTCGTAGATACACATTTTTACTTCAATCAAACCGATAATGGCTGCCCGCATGGATTCCTCGGCCGTTGCCCGAAATTCCTAAGTCCCCAAATTAGAACTAAAATTCTTATAGACTTTTACAAAATCGAAGAACGAATAATAACTTCAGAGTTTGTACGTAAAGCTGTATAACCTGCAAGCATAGAATCGTTATTGTGATTTACGATTGCGCATCGTAATTCTTTTTCATTCCCGCCTTCTGCTCATCTCATCCGCCATCATTGCTTTAGGTATCGCCGCACTGCGCATCACGAATTATTAAAGCTGCCCGGTCGCACACAGGATCTGCGATCTTTTTGCGAAATATATACTATCGTAGTTACATCTTTACTTCTATCGAACCGATGACGACCGTCCGGAAGGATCTCTTGGCGTCGCGCGTATTTCTTAAGTCCCAAAATCAGAACTTAAAATTTTCATCAACTGCCATAAAATCGAAACACGCAAAATGGCGTAGTTTGTACGGAACGCTGTATAGCCTGTAGACATAGAATTGTTATCGCCATTTACGATTGCGCGTCGTTCATTGGTGTCAATGCTGAAAGATTTGTGACAAAACTACAATGGGTGTCTAAAAGAATTGTCGAAAGTTCGAGAAATCATACCGCATCAACCGTCTTCATGACCGACAAATCGATTCTTTTGTCCATCCCACAATTCTCACTACTTTTTTTCAATCAGAGATCCACTACGCGCGAGGGAAGCCGCGATCCAACTAACGGAACGCTCACCCCCATCGCGAGCGAGCACTCAGAGGTACAAGCCGCGCCATCTGCGGCAGCCTGTGCGAAACACCGTGACGAAAGCGAAATTGCCGGCAACCGGTAATTCTGGAACACCGCTTTACCCGCCGGTCTCCTCCACGGAATTCATTAACGCTCAATTAAAAGTAACCGTAAAATCAATAAAGCAGTATCATCGAGTTTTTCATATACCTGAACAGCTGATTCTTATCCCAGACGATATCGGCCTGCATGTTTTTCGGCAGAAGCATGTCCGGATGTGAATCCAGATGAATGAAGGCATTTCCCTCGAAGGGCAGATGCTTCGAGCCCAACGACCGATAGATGAAGGGCAGTACCTGTTCAATTAAATAAAGAAAATTCGACTAACGATAATGTGTCGTCGTTTATCCTTCCTACGAAGAAAACGAGGCGTTCTCATAGCGTGAAACGAAACAGTGTGGCTGGCAACGTATGTCGCCGTGTGTGCCGATTGGATGAAGTGAGTGTGGTGGGGATAACACATAATTCCAGACCGTGATATCAACAAAACCAGGAGCGTAAAGCGTTCCGCGACATACCTCGTTGTGGTCTTCCACAACGTAGATCGGCGTTTTCTTGTAAAATTTTCGATGCATAGCCATGGCTCTTGGGCGGTTAGGGGTGATCACTCGCGAGAAGAACGAACGAAACGAACCGGAACGAGAACCGAGAGACTTAACGAGAAAAGAAAAGAGGAGGCGACGATTTCCGGATTATCCGCGGGGGGGTTTGGAGTGTCCTACGGAGAGACACACAGACGCGAGATCCCGAGACGAAAACGTAGACCACTTCACGCGCAAACACGTGGTCAACGACTGTGGAACGATGAGCGGGACGCTACACGCGGGAGTTGCGTCAAACGGCGCGATTATATTTCGCGAGGATGTAAAAGAGCGTAGCGGCGGGACCCACCGGGCTTTTAGGGCCCCCCGGTCCTACGCCAGGGGCGCGTAGGCCCCGATTCTCACGGGACGAGTTTCGTGCGTCCTATCGTCTCGTTTCTCTTTTCGTTCCGTACCCCTGTCTGTTTTTTTTATTCTATTTCTTTTCATATTAGCAAGGCCGATAGAAACCCGATCGGCCCTACGCGATTCAACCTCTTTGCATACGCGTGTTACCGGTAACACGGGTTATATGTTGTACACGAAGTGTCAAAAATTAAGAGCGCATTTTTCCACGTTACGTTTGCATAGACTTGCAATCGATGCGACGTAAAAATGTACATTTCGCCAAGTAGTTAAATAATTTGTTTAGGGTAAAAGCGTGAATATGACTCCAATTAGTACGTAAAGAAAATTAATTACATTTTTATTTACCAGCCGAGGATAGTTTGAGTGGATAGGAGCGGGTGTTACATCATCTTAAGGTTATGTGAAATAGGCCGCCGGTAACAAAAACAAGGAAAAAGAAAATTGTCTTTCCCTATCTGCCGATTCCCCAGGGAAAGACGGTATTCAGTGCAGTTTTTGTTAGCGACTGGGCATGGAGTAGGTGGGTGGGGCGTTATGCCACATCATTTTAAGGACATGTGAAACGACTCAGCCAAAATCTGTAATGAATGCGTTTCAGAGATCGTAGACTTTTTGGGAAAAAGAGAAGCATTAGCGGATGCACAATTTAAAACCGCGTCCGATGATGCTTCCATTTTATCCGAAACGTCAACGGGGTTTAAATAGCATTGATTCGAAAAATGCATCTATCTCTCTCGCACTCATATGTCACGTTGTACATATTTCACCTCGCCTTAAGGTGATGTAAACATAGGTATGAGAGAGATAGCTGCAGTGACCCTCACGATAGGATGCGTTTCACATCGCATTAAGAGGTTGCGCTATCCCCTCCTACTCACCCGTCGCGAGGTCCGTCGGTAATAAAAACTGTAATGAGTGCCATTGAGAGGCGACAGACATTAAAGAAAATTGGAAAGATACTTCGGGCTAGTCGCAAATAGATATTTCCGTTGACACGTTCCGTTTTTTCTCACATGTCCACGGTCTTTAACCCGTCATCATTACAGTCTTTGTTACCGACCGAGCAGGTTTCGCATAGTCGTAAGGCGAAGAGCGATACCGCGGTCGGTAACAGACTAAAGACGACCACAGATATCTACAGACGCAAAGTAGTGTAGACCAAACGAGCCTTGCAATAAACATATCATCGAACAGAACATTTTATTTGCAAAAATATATTTGCTATCATTATATTCGCGATGTTATGAAACGGCCGAACGACTCGATCCAACACACATACCAAACATTCCAAAAACAATTCCCGTATCAGATACCATAAGCGACGATGGATATTCACTGCCGATCAATGTTAACAGAAACAACTTCCCGGTTGCGGTCCTCGCGTCGTCATCGCTCACTATGCGACACCGACATGCCACTTGATACAACACTCCGCAGCGCCAGGAGCGTACAGGGGCGAGTAACAACCGTGGCGCAACGGCATACGCGTACACCATCACGAAATTTCAATCGGTTAAGATCGATTGAATTACACAACATATGTGTCTTGCTATACGGCTTTCTTTCGTAGTTCGCCGTGGCGGCTCGGTATATCTCATCTATCGCGAAAGGTTACACATGGCACACAGCTCGAACGTACCGAGGATCGGTGTGCCTGTACGTGAGTAGTGGTGCCAGGCTACGTACTCGAATGCGTAGCTCACTCGAGTATTGTGACCTTTTCACTATCGATTTATTCACGTGCGAACCATTACTTATGCGGCCGTATCGAACAAGGCAATATATCGTGAGAAAGACCGATAACAATTGACAACGTTTTGATTGTCGAGCCTCGAAGCGCCTGTCCGATAAAGCTTTCCCGAACCTGCCCAATACTACGTTTGTTGGGATACGCGCATGGACGATATCGATGTATCCACCCAAGTAGGAAAAAGCTCAGGTCCATAAATTAATAAAAAGTCAGAAGGGCGCAGTCCACGTCGCTCAGGAGGCAACTCAAGCCCGTCTGATTTTCACCGAACCGATTTCATCAAATTCGTAGTCTCGTAATTGCTATCGGCTTAAATTACCGATAGTTGTAATACGCTGGACCCACAATGGCTATGGCAAGGTTCGGATCGTACAGAACTGGTCTGTATTGCTAGCTTTCGTTCAGCTTTAATTTTACGGTCAACAGCAAGTTTTAACAATTCTATCGTAGTTTTTTTACACAGTGGAGAAATGGCCTTATCTTATTGAACGGTTCAATTGAGTCCCGGCCTTGGAAAACGGTTCATACACGGACCGTTCGTCCGCGAACAAAGTGCCCACTTCCGGTCGATCTATCGGTGATATTTCAAGCGCATACTTCAACCCCACCATGAATGACGAAGTCCTTTTCGGAAACGAATCGGTCACCGGTAATCAGTTCCAAGGTCGTGTCCAACCATCAGCGCGATATATGTCTGCAGCTGTATTTGCTCCGTCTGCAGTCTCAATCTTTCGAGAAATTCCTCTACATCGTCTTCGCGCTCGGTCGGATAATCTACATGTTGCGCGCAGGTAGTCGAAATCCAATGATTGCCGTAATTTCCAAAATTTCTATAATCCTCCGAATCTGACGAATCGAACCATTCTCCGGAGTTGTGATGGTTGTTTTGCCGATGTTCAACATTTTCGGAAGTACGAGCTTGCAATCCGTGTCCCATCGAGAATCCGTTCGTTCTCGCCAGTAAATCCACATCGTAGTTTTCGGACTCCAAAATCTTGGGTCGCGAAGCTCTCGTCTTTCCCTCGACGTTTCTGTGGGACGAACTACGTTCCCGAGTGATTTTAGGCAGCTCGTTGTACGCGACGTTGTTCGTCTGGACCGGCGTAAATTTGGGCCTCTGCCTCGGAGGTGACGCAGTCCCTTTATTGGATTTCGACTTCGGTAAAATAACTTCTCCATTCGGGGATGATTCGTCACCCTCTCGTGCTCCAGAACTCGTTGACGATTTATTGAAAATTGATTCTTGACCACTGTGGGTTTGGTTTCTGTCGGATAAACTATGTTCCCGAGAAATTTCTGGTGCCTCGTTATAGGCGACGTTGTTCGTCTGAACTGGAGTAAATTCAGGCCTCTGCCTCGGTGGTAACGTGGTCGTCTTATTGAATTTCGACTTTGCGATTTCGATCGAAATCGCTTCTTTATTCGTGGACGATTCATCACCCTCATGAGCTTCAGAAATCGTTGACGATTTATTGAAAATTGTTTCTGGACTACCGTGGGATAAACTATGTTCCCGAGAGATTATCGGTACCTCGTTATATGCGACGTTGTTCGTCTGAACTGCCGTAAATTCGGGCTTCTGCCTCGGTGCTGACGTGGTCGTTTTATTGAATTTCGACGTTGCGATTTCGATTGAAATCGCTTCCGCATTCGTGGAGGATTCATCACGGTCTTGTGCTCCACAACTCGTTGACGATTTATTGAAAGTCATCTCGTTACAGGCGACGTTATTCGGTTCGACTGCCGTAAATTCGAGCCTCTCGCTCGAAGGTAACGCAGTCCCTTTATTGGATCTCGACTTCGCTAAAATCGCTTCTCCATTCGTGAAAGATTCATCGCCCTCCTGTACTCCAGAACTCGTCGACGGTTCATCGAAAATTGTTTCCTGCTCACCTGGCTCGTCGTCGACGAGGCAGCCTCGGCCGGAAACCGAAGCATTTCCATTTAGCCCGACAGAAATTTCACCCAGATTTTTTTCCTCTTCTCCACGATTCCTTTCCTCTTCCCTTTCCATTTCCAACTTGCCTGTCACATCGTCGATACTACAGCCTGATACAGAAACCGAAGAATTCCCGTTTGTCACAGGAATCGCAGAAATTTCTTTGCGACGTTTTTTCTCATTCAGGGTTTTTCTTTCCTCGAACAATCTCAAGAGATCTTCCCCATCGCGACGCTCGGTCGAGTCACATTCCGTGTCTCCGATCGTTCTCAGGAGTTCAACTCTCTCCTTGTCGCTCAAAAACGCGAGATTTTCTTGAATCAGCTCTGAACGATCTCTCAAATCGGGTTGACTCTTCAGATACTTCAGTGCTTTTCTGTATCGCTCGATCTGTTGACGCGTCATCATAAGATTGGGGTGCGATCCGGCCGCGTCCGTCGGATAGGGAAATCGGGAACGAAACTCTTCGCACTGCCCTCGATGAGTGCTCTTGAATTCCTCGATGCCTCTGTACATCTGTATAAGATTCGCGGTCTCCTCGTACCAATAAGTTTTCGTCACCTCGTGCTCGTTACGAATTTCCGGATAAACGCTTTGCAGCGCGAGCTTCTGCATGGAGAAAAAAGTTACAAAAGCGTCAGACACGTCGGAGCGCCACGATCTTCCGAAGCGGTCACTCGACGGTTCGTCAATTTTCCTTTGCCAGTAATTAATCTCGGACTCCAGAACTCGATTCCACAGAGCCGCCTCTGCCAGGACCGAATCTTCGATCGAAGCATCGGAAATCCTCTTCTGCTCGTCCGGCAATGAGTTCCATCTTCGCAGGTCGACGTAATAATCAGCGAGACTCGGATTTGCGCCTCCCAGCAATTCCTGAGGCACCGGAAAATCTTCGATCTCCTGGGCTTCCTTGGGAATTTCAGGTGTTTCGGATTTTTCGACGGTTCTTGTCGTTTCCTCGTTCGGACAAATATCGTAGTTCAAATATTCGGAGACTTCGTCCATGTCTTCGCGGGGTGATGAATCTTCCGGCAAGACCGCGCCGAGATCGACCTCGAACCTCACGCCTCGATTTAATTTCTGCAAGGACGATGCGTGCTCCGAGAGCTCTCGCAATTCGATCTTGTGCAAATTTCCCTGCGGTTTCGACGAGCAAGACTTGGCACTCTGTTTTTCGATTATGGGGGATTCGCGCAGACTATCGAACAAGGCTTTTATTGTTGTCTTCGGTGTGGATTCCGGGCTCTTGCATTTTGACCTCGATTTTCGTCCGCGCTCGGGAATGAGCGAGACTCTTTGCTTCGGTGACTCGGAGGAACGATCGTTCGATGTTTTCTTGACCGAGCAGTTCGCAATTTGTTCGATTGAATTGATCGTTCCAACATCGATTTGAGGTTTGTTCGGCGAAGAAACTGTTATCGGCAGGCCATTTTCGGATCGAACGATCGATTCATCCACGCACGATTCTTCCTCCGTCTCGTCACTCTCATCTACCATTTTTGCTTTTATTCTTTCGAAAGTCTCGTCCTCCGCCGTCCACAGATCGCGTGGATATTCCGAGGGCAGTTTCAGCAGCGAGAAATTCCTTCCACCTATCGAAATCATCAATTCGCGAAAACTCTCGAGTTCCTGTTCGGAGATAATCGTAACAGCGATCCCGTGCGATCCGTAGCGTCCGGCGCGACCGATCCTGTGCAGGTACGTCGCACCGTCGGTCGGCACGTCGAGATTTATTACCAAATTAACGTTCTCCGCGTCGATTCCCCTCGCGGTCAAGTCCGTCGTCAGCAGTATTCGACACTTGAAGCTCTTCAATTTGCTTATTGCTTCCAAGCGTTTTTTCATGTCTTGACTACCCACGATGTAGATGGCTGAGAAACTCATCGTATTTATCCTGTTGCAGACCGATTGGGCTCTAAAAAAAAAATTGTTGCCAGTTTTGAACAAATATTTGGCAGCCGAAATATTATAAAATTTTATATGAAAATATGAGCATTACCGTGACTGATAATTCGAGAACACCAGAGCCTGCTTGAACGGCACTTTGGTGAAAATTTTCGATAATTCGGCCACTTTTATTTGGACCTGAAAAAATACCGATGTGTTAACGTCCGAAGAATAATGGGACTAGAAGGGATTCTTTTCGTTTTTTGAATGAAATTTTTTATTACATTTTTCATAGGTTTTTAGTAAATGAAAAATGCGATGAATTAATTAAAAATAGTCTGAAAACGACGAATTACGAAAATCGCTAACTGAAAAGGTGCAAATTACTTTGCATCTTTTTGCAATTGCAAAAAGTACTTGAGAAATACTTAAAGTATAAAAAGCACTTGATACTTTATACTTTTTACTTGAAGTATTTTCTAGTACTTTACCCAGCTTTGGTAGAGATTACCTGTTTCATGGCGTTGGGGTGATGAGGGACGACGGTGACGAATTGTCTGAGACCGAGAAGAATCGGGCCGTCGTTGTCTGGACTAGAGAGGACCGGCGATCGCATGTACGTTCCCAGAAAAGATTCGAGATCACCGGGATAAGTGGCGCTCGAAGATATAACTTGCTTGTTCTCCGGTATCTTGGAAAATATGTAACTGTAAAATAAATAAATTTCGTGAATGAATATCGAAGGCGCATCTTCCTTAGAGAGGATCAAACAACACAAAGTACATATAAATGAGAGTTTCGTGAAAGTTGAAAGACATCTTACGAAAATTCAATGCGCTCAACCGTTTTCGGGCGACAACTCGTGATTTACGAAAGTGGGAGAAATAGTGGCGATATTTAAAAAAATATTTCAAAATTTCGTGAAAATCGTAACGAGCAAAGACAACTGTCCGCTCTGCAGGTGAGCCATAGTTAAATTTGCCTTTAACGAAGAGGTTTTCAGTTTACCAAGTCCCTCGCATACACACACATAGACATCCATTCCGATGCCAGCTGTAAACTCTATACGAACTTGATATCCTTCTGAAAACTTGTGTCCATCAATTTGTCAGCTTCATCCAGAACGAATAGCCTAATGTTACTGACTTTCAGAAGACCTTTGTCGATTAAATGCTTCACACGCCCAGGTGCTCCCACGGCTATGTGGCATCCATCACACTTTTTCTTGTCCCCCTCCATTGCCATTCCTCCAATAAAGCATTCCACTTTGAGACCTGGAAAAAAATGTAAACATTTGCCTTCTACAAATATATGCATAATTTTATTCCCAATATTCCAAAGACTCCAGAAATTGTAAGAAGTGGATTACGAATGTTAAACATTTCCATACACACATCCAAAAAAAAATAATTTAATTTTCTACCACATTGCAATGTTCTGAACATGTTTACACATGAGTCTAAAACAATGAAAAACATGAATGAAAACAAGGTTCTCTGCAGGGAGCAGAATCGCTCGAAACATCGTCCAGTCACAAACCTTTTATTTCTGAACCGATGGAGTGGATGACCTGCGATATCTGCACAGCAATTTCGCGAGTCGGAGCCAGTATCAGGGCCTGCGTCTGCGAGACTGCCATGTCCAGCATTTCCAGTGCAACCGTGCCGAAAACTGCTGTCTTCCCTGTTCCCGACTTGGCTCGTACTATCAGATCTACGGGCAGATTTATCATTGCGATTATCGGAACGCGAAAAAATGTCTCATGTTGTTTGTTTACGTACCTAACCCGCATCGACCCAACGGTATGGCTTTCAGTTGAATGGGCGAAGGTTTCTCGAAGCCGCAGTTAGCCAAACCGTCGAGCACTCGTTGGGACAAACCCATTTGAAAAAAGGTCACGTCCTCCTCGATCTTTATGTCGGTGGTGCGAGATTTTGCGTTTAACTTGTGAGCGGTGGGACGAGCCATTCTTGCCAAGGCTTCGAGCAGATTATCGTCGGCAATCACGATTATCGCGAATAAAAAGATTGACTACTTTGTTGCAACGGAATAGACGGAGAAACAGACGTCGGACATTTCGCCGGCTGAGCCGGGCGTAAACGAAAACAAACGTTGACTGGAGGTTGGGTACAGCCGACCGGATATTTACGTCGGTAAGACCGCTTTTCAATAAGCGACGAGTATAGAATTTACTATCCGAAGGAAATGAAGAATGACCATGTTTAAAAAAAAAAACATACGCGGCAAATAAGTGTTTGGAGACAAAAATTTCAAACCATTCGGCAACGCAACTTACGAGAAATTATGTTGTGCCGCAAACCGGAAGTAACGCGGTTGTGTCAATCTACAGCGATACCCACAATAGGTCTGTTCGTTTTCAGTAAGCTGGAGCAGAGCGCTCTATTGTACGTGGAAAGTATATATGTGTTTATTGGATATATAGATATACCTTCCACGTGCAATCGAGCACTCTGCTCCAGGTTTCTTTGAAAACGAAGAGACCTCATATGTCTTATCTATCTTATATATAATTCCAATTCCAAGCTCCCATATTCTGACCGCCACGAGGGCGCATGTCGGTAAAGAAGAGCTCCGCGTGGTGACAAAAAGGTTTACAGTAGAACCTCGATTATCCGAACCATGGCTATGACCCTGAAGATATCTGAATGATAATGAAATCTCATCTTATCAACACAATGATTTAGGATGAAAACAAATGGTTCACTTGTAGATGTTGTTCTGTAAGTGAACTTCCCCGAGTGATGCTTGTGTGATGCAAAACACCGCCGTTTTATAAATTGATGAAATTTATAGTCTCATGCATATATCTTCAAGATCATACCATGATTTCGTTTATCCGAAGGCTCGGTTATCCGAACATTAGCGCGAAACATTATAAATTGTTCCTCGCATCAGCAAGAACCGCGCGCCTGTTCAAAATATATGCTTTATATATTACAAATTTGCTTTGAAGTTTAATATCTGCTGTTATTTCATTTATACATGTCTTAGTAGTATACGTGTTATAAGTTTTAATGCAGTAAAATATTGAGCGTTTCGATTATCCGAACTATACCTGGTCTCGACGGGTTCGGATAATCGATGTTCTACTGTTTAAGCCATCGCACAGTAACATTATTCTTCCAATATGTGTCGGGAGGGACCTCAATAAAATTACAACTATCTCTGAGTGAACGAACGACGTTAATTTATTTTGCGATGACTGTGAATCTTAATTTATTACGAAAACCCGTCGGGATTTAGTATTTGCTGTACAGAGTTGAAAAGACGCTCGAGCACGAGATCGGTACTTCCGTGCATTCGGCTGCAAGCGACTTAGACGAGTTTCTTGGCCTCAAAGAAGCTCTTCAAATGGCGCATCTGCCACGCTCCCATTATCAATAATATGGCAGTTTGAGTGAGCGACCACCATAGGACTCTGCGATTGGTACTTTCGGACGTCTGTCTGAATCGCTCCTCCCGATACTGAAATAAAAGAAAAGTAAATAAAAAAAATCGGCGAAAAATCTTTATTCCTCCGATAAACTTCGTAAGAACCGTGATATTACAGAACATTTTTCGTGCATTTCTATATTAATAATCTGTACGAGAAAATTGTTTAAGTCCTCAAAAAGTAATAACATTTTTTTTATTTTAAAAAAATCATAATTACCCTTTGGTAGTTCTGTTCCTTAGTTATTTGCTCAACTTGATCCAGAAGCTGACGAATTCTCAACTGCAGCTTGGACAACTTTTCTTGCTGTGCCAGATTGGCATAATCAATTGTGTGATCACCAACTTGAATGTCCAGATGCACCCTCTATAAATATGTTGATTAACACATAATTGAGGAAGTGAATTAGTTAAAAAGTATGTAAATTAATAAAAATCCGTAAATTAGAAATATTTATAAATTAATAAAAAATTGCCAGTTGGTAAAAAATAAAATAAAATAATGGTAAATGGTTCATAGAGTCATTATGACTAACCAGTTGTGTACCACTGAACCAGGCCGTACTATTGGAGTACAAGCAGATGACGTGCTCTCCGTGCGAGTGCGAAGTGAAGGACATGCGACCCTCGGAACTGTACACTCTGGAAAGCAGTGTTTTGTCATCCGGATCTCTCACTTCAACGTGCATTCCTATGCCAGGACTGCTAGGCATGAAACCGCCGCTGCGTGGGTCAAACAGCTCCACCTTGTAGTTTACTGTAAAACAACAAATTTGCATTTTTCTCTGTTAACAGAAAACCATTAATAAAAACGTTACAGCGACTGAAAAGTTTGCATATTTTCAACAAAAAAAGGAATTCTTTCTGGTCCTTGCAAGGTAAAAAAGTGCGTAAAATCTGGCACACATTTTACTATGTGAAAATCTGCACCGCGAGATTGAAGGTCGAGCTGAAAACGGCAAATCTGTTTCATCGTCCGTTTACTCTACATTAGCTATATTACGGACTCGACGATTATCGTTGTGTACATTCCACGTTTATTATTTATCCCCGACGCTCGTTATAATTTCGCTGTCCATTTTTTTACGTTTCCATCGATCGATAATCGCGTACGATGAATGCATCGATTTATTGTATTCCAACCGAGTAGAAGATGCAGCGCGAAAGATTAAAAAATATTTACCTAGAACCGTCGTATCGTCGGGAATTTCTTCGATGAAACACTTTCGCTCCGTTTCACCAATGTGGAAGTACAGGCCGGTAGCGCACTGCGATATAATCGCGAGCACGACTAAGATACTAGCGTGCTTCATCGTTCACGATTGCTTCGACGTTTTTTGGTAATTTGTTTTGTTCGATTATCGGACACTGCACAAGATCGTCGACTCAGGACGAGAGAATTGTCGGGACGAACGCTGGCGAAATAAAAATATTACACGCAACTGACTGAACACACGTCACCGTCGAGAATCATCGGACGTCTCATATTATGATTATTATCTACGTGGCGCTGGTGCTGCTCCAATATACTAAACTGTGAGACTATAAATGACCGGTAAGGTAACCCCGGCTGTATGTAAAACTTAGGAAGTTTAGCCGTGTTTATATTTACGATTGTACCGTCTGCGATTTGTTTTTGGACACACAATCTATATTCATTTATCCAAGCATCTTCAGCTAGAGAGTGTGCAATCGAATGTTCATTATATTGCAATAGAATTTGTATCGAAGCTTAAAGAGCGGCCCACCGTTCCTCCACAAACCGTTTCTACCCACGCTCCGTTGATTGGTGGATGCTCCGTTCTAACCTCCCCATTGGTCGAGACAAGCATACGTAGAATGGGTAACGTATAGTTGGCCGTATATTATGACCAACCTCGCCCAACACAAAGTTTCTAGTACACTACACTCCCAAATCGTTTCCGTACAAGAGACACGATATATGAGTTTGCATGCAATTTCCGTCTGACATCCTCGAAGTCGAATGCATATTAGAGTTAAAAAATATACTAGTATGCTGTTTATTGACAAAAATATATAAAACCCGACGGATAAACGTTCTACCCTCACCACCTAGTAATCCGTCCTGACTGAAAGGTATAACAATCTTTGAATCTCCCGCCAAGGAGCCGACATGAATCCAAAGAAATTTCAAACGATGCAAGCTGTTGCAGCTAATATTGAAGCTCACCCGTGTGCGGCATGTACGGCATGTTGTTGCGCGTCGCAGCCAATCACAGCCCGCCGAGCGCCATCCGGCACCGTGCGACTGCACACGACCAACTGCGACCGTTATTTTAGAAGTTCTTACGTGTTTTTCCGCGCAAATAAGTATCCTCGCAGTTAACAATCCGATGATTCGGGAGAAATGTCGAATCGTAAGCAAATTGCGAAGCCTGTGCCAAAGCGAAAGCTCACAGGGAGCGATCAAAAGTCAAAAGCAAAAAAGCCGCAGGTCGGAAAAACGAGTCCTCTGAACAAAGAGAAATCAGCGGGCTCCCTAGTTGGCGGGAATAAAATTAGTCCTCCATGCAAAATAGACGTAAATGTTGAATATCTCGATAATCCGGTCAAGTCCGAATACGATGAGAACGAGTACAGGTAATTTTTCAGAAATACTTCGTACGAATTGTCCCGGTTATAAATTCGTTGCAGTTTTTTTTTTTGCATTTCAAATTTTTATGACAAGAAGCAGCAATATCGTTTGTTCTGTGCAGAATCATCAAACTGCCGAATGGCCTCACAGTCTTCCTGATCGCTGCACCCACATCCCCATCCAGTGGAGGTTCTTCAGAGAATGAAGAGCAACAGGACATTTCTGGTAACATCGTTAATTCGTTGTTTCAGTAAAGAATTATTGACAACAGAACCGAAACTTTTCTTCCACCAGTGAAGTTGAATGAAACACCTCCCTCTGCCCAATCCGGACCTGGCCAGTACAAAAAAACTATAATTTTATGTTTCCATTTTTTCATGGCTGTTGGTATGTACAGTAAAGAAAAATGTTTCATCGAATGCAGTCATGATATCCGCATTCAACGACACTTTGAATTAAATCTTATATATCATTCAGCTTAAAAAAAGTTTATTATAGTTTTTATTACCGGCTGTGGTAATTTGCATATACTCAAACGAAGAAAATATGAAAGGAGATAGGAAATAGGATGCGACGACCTAAACTTTAATAACTTCCAAAATTGGTCATATCTTTGTAGATAAAACCAAGGCATTGAAGAGATAAATCTGCGCGTCCAAAATAGAATACAATGAAAGAAATTAATAAACATTCGGAAAGAATAAACCTTTTCAAAGATAAAATTGTTTCATTGGTATCGGCTTGTACAGTAAAAAAATTGTCTCATTAAATGCCGATATGATATCAACTTTCAACAAGATTTCAAATTAAGTTTTGCATACCAACAGTAGTAAACAAAGTTTATTACAGTTTTTATTACCGACCGTGGTAATTTCCATACCCTCAAACGAAACAGATGTATAGAGAGATTGAAAATAGAGTGCAACCCAAAATTTAGCAACTCCCAAAATTAGTTGTACCTTTATGGACAAAACCAAGGCATTCAAAAGATAAACCTGCGTAAAAATATCAAATATCAAAATAGAATGCAAAGAAAAAAATTAATAAACGTTTGAAAAGAAAGAGAAAACATTAGTTTGCCTAACACAAGTCTTTGCTTTGTTTAATGATAACAAAGCTATGTTTACAAATGCTTTTTTTCTGCAATAGCTGCTCAATCGATAACTGCCTCTATGTTTCTTTAATCCTCTCAATTGAAGTTATTTCGCCTCAAGTGAAAAGAAAGACTTACATTTCATCCATTTACCGAAACAGCAAACAAATTCGATAGTACAAAAACACCAGATTATTGGATCTTTGAAAATATCATGATGCTATTTTTCTAAGCGAATTTGGAAACTGTTATGTCATACAGCCCTTTACTACATATTCCCTAAAAGTATAATAACTAAACATTGTCTATTTTTTTGTGCCTCCGTTGAAAAATTTTCTATTGTTAAAAAAAAAACATTTCCCACTCTTGTACACACTAGTAAAATGGATTTCATAAAACGTCAAGTATTTTGGAAGAAAATCTTATCTGATAATTGTACTGCAAAATTGTATCTTAATTATGACCTTAAGGGCATGTGAAATGCGGTCGGTAACAATATAGGTCTTGTTGTCCCGAATAGGTTCCTGTGAGCTATGCATTGACGTCGGAAGATTCAACGACCCACCTGAAATCCCGCGGATGACCGAATACCTGCACCGTCTGGGATCCAAGCGCCTCGAGGAGCATTTGGAGGTACACTAGAATCTCGCTTATCCGACGTTTGATCAACTGAGCCTCCGCGTTGTTCGGGGCACTCAACACACGCTCGGATAATACGGAAAATTCGGATAAAACTGATAAAGCAGTAATGCCCACGCGCGGAGTAGTCCGTAACGCTACTTTTTGCATACGCGCTTAAACTCGTACAATTTCGTTGCGTTTTTATCCTGCCACCTGCAACATAACAGTTCCGATTTTTAGAGTCAATGGTTTAATGTTTATATGAAGTTAATGTCAATTGCCTAAATTATAATTATATTTTAGAAATTAACTAATAAAGTTAATGTCTATATGAAGAGGAGTGTTATTTTTATAAATAAATATTTTGAATTGAGTATGTTATCCGTGTTATCCGAGATTTCACCTATCCGACGCATGCTCTCCACACATTACCTCGGATAAACGAGGTTCTACTAAATCACCAACGATTTAGGCACAATACTAGATTTATATTTTGGTTGATATTAATGTCATTAACAGTACGTTGCCCGACAGCTTTCCCAACCCTAGTCGCGACGATGAGGGGGTCATGAATTGCCGGGTATTTCATTTTTCGGCGAGCAAAATGACCAAAATCCTAAAGCTCATCCGGGACATGTTTTCGCCATAAATTGTTCGAAGATTAACACGCAACTGACGCTCCATTCTTTTTTTTCTGCCGTGCAGGGTAAACTTAACTGCGACATCGGGTGCGAGCAAACGACCTTCGGATTTGCGGATGTCAATGCAAAACATTTTTACAATGCCCTCAATGGCGTTGCTCAACTCTTTATCAATCCCGATTATCGCCGGTGTGATATGGCAGATGTAAGGACGGAAATAGGTATGTATGACAAGTACGTACACGGTCTCACATAGCACGGAAATATTTATTACATGTTTCAATAATATTTTTTTGAAATATTAAATATATTTCATCAATATTATACAATGTTTGTGTAATTTTTTAAACAACATTTTGAAAATATTTTTTTGTCCGGTCATAAATCTTACATTGAAATGTTTCACTTAAATGTTTTTTGAATATTTCAGCAAAATGTAAAAGATTGCATCATCAATTCAAATTACATAATAGATGGCCGCATAAACATAGAACATTAGTAGACATATTTTGGTGGAACATTAAATACAAAATATTAAAAAATATTTTTATCACTAAGTTTCAGAAATATTTAAGAAACGTTCTGTTGGAATATTTTGATAGAATATTTCAAAATATTACTTTCATATCTTTTAGAAATATTATCGTAAGATTTGAAATATTGAAAATATTTCGTGCTATACGAGGTGTTTCTTCTACTGTACTGTTCCTATCAATTGAAATTTTTCCGTTACGCAGACGATAAGGTGAAGTCGGAATCCAATTCAAAAATCGAGCTCCTCAGTAGTTTGATACGACCGGACCATCCCGGTTCGAAGTTGGCGCGAAAAAATGCGGACGGTCTGCACAATGTAGAGGACAAGAAACTTTATGAAGAACTCATGAAATTCAAGGAGCGTCATTACAGCGCCCATAGAATGACCGTCACGGTGAGGGTGAGTAATAAATTATGAACATTCGAAGTATATGTAAAAGTCTACTTCACTTCAGTAAAAAAAAAAAAGAAAATCTGCTCGCCACGCTGCGATATTAGCAATCAATTTCGATAAATAGATACATTTATTTAAATACATGAGTAATTTGTTCTTGACCGATAGGCACGATTGCCACTGGACACCCTGGAAAGGTACGCTGTCGAATGCTTTTCGGGTATCCCGAGTAACGGCTTGCCCCCCCAGGACTTCAGCAAATTCAAGGGGATCAATCCGTTCGCCACGTCGGGTTCTCAGCGGATCTACACAATAACGTCGACGATCGAAACTTTTGATTTGGAGCCAAGATTTAACGTGGGTCTCTTCGTCGCGACGGTTCACAATGCGAAATGCATTGTGAAAGTTTCTCGGAATGTTTCTGTTATTTTTTTATTTTTTTAAATTTCAGGTCGAACTGATATGGACGATGCCGCCGGCCCGCGATTATTACAAGATCAAACCGCATCGATATCTCGCACGTATACTACGTCACGAGGGGGAAGGATGTTTGTTCGAATACTTGGAGAAGAAAGCGTGGTGCGAGGCAATATCCTGCAACATCGGACAGGATTCATTCGAGAACAATTCGTTGTACACCACTTTCGTATTGGCTTTACGCATGACACCTGAAGGTCGTCAACATTTTGGAGAAGTTCTGTCTTCCATTTACTGCTACATTAATTTGATGCAAAAGGAAGGTCCGCAGAAACGTATCTACGATGAGCTGAGACTGACGGAAGCGAAGAAATTCAGGTAGACCTTCGTAATGTCGATATCCTAGGGTATAAAAATACCTTATAAATTCCATCGGATATCGAATGAGCGAGTCACGCAAATTTCAAAAAATCAATGTAGATTTGACAAATATTTCCTTTCGGACAGTTTACGCCGCATGCAATCGAGGCACTCATAACTTTCTAAATATGTTATCGACAGCGATAATTTGTATACGATTCGAATTTAAGTTTTGTCAAATTGCCTACATATAATTTGCAATGGACACGATTGTCATGAAACTTCTAACAATAAGTTTATCGCCAATAGCCTACGAACGTCTACCGATGAACTGGAATTAATGTATATATTCGTTGTGACCACATAGATTTACGCGTGAAGCGACCGATCCGAGGATCCTCGAACGTGGTGAAATACCTCGATTGTATCCTCCGGCTGATTACATAACCGGAGATGTACTGTACTTCGAGTACGATCCAATCTCTATACAAGCGTGTATGGATGCATTGACGCCCGAAAGGGCGAATATCATTCTGTACAAAGTCGACCGAAGATCTCCGGGATCGTCCGATGGCCCGTCCGAGTCAAAAGTAACGAGCATCGCGATATCGGAGGATGTGATCACTTATTGGAAATCTGTGGATTCGATACCGGATTTTCATCTTCCAAAGGTCAACGCTTTTATCACGGAGAATTACCCCGTCAAGATTCACAAGGATGATTGTTCGGAGATTTGGTACCAACGCGCAACGGAATCTGGAGATTGCAATACCTACATGAACATGCATTACGTAATACCATTGCCACGAGAGACAGCGGATAAGTAAGCAGCCCACATGCCAATTGGAAGGCAACAAAAATTGCAGACTTCTTAGATGTGCTCTGAATTCCTTTCGATATGAACTCAAAATGCCCTTTGAAAGATATCGAATGCGTCGATTTCGAACCACTGGTAGTACTCTCAAACATCTGAACTTAAGTAAGTCTTTTTGTGGACAATACGTATACAGAGGTATACGTATTGTCCCATACAATATTAATTCAATATTGATCGAAAATATTATTGCACGATGCAATACGTATATAAACAATAAACAGTTCTCGAAAAGACTTAAATTTACGGGTTTGAGAGCACTACCGAGTGGTCCGAAATCGACGCATTCGATAACTTTCAGAGGACATTCAGAGTTCATATCGAAATAAATTAAGAGCATCTTTAAGAAGTTCACCAGTTTTTACGATCCATTTACGGCGTATAAATGTCGTCCAATTGTTATGTGGGACCCCATTGAAATTGCCCCGTAGAAATTTTAGAGTAATCAATGAATTATGCTATTCGTCGGATGGCAGAGAGATTTTGAAAATAAATTAACGTTTACGAAAGCTTTGGAAATCCAACCCAATCTACGGTTGAGGATCTTCGTTTTATCTGGCTTTGGTACAGAAGTATTTAAGAGTAATTGAAAAATATACAATGCGCTTTTCAGAGCCGTCAAGCTGGACGTCTTCGCAGGGATACTGAAACATCTGTTGTCGGCGCGATTGAAGACTAAATGCGAAGAGCATTACGAGATTGATCAAAGCTCGAGTGGACTGTGGGTCGGAGTTTCTGGCTGCGATCGGAATTCACCGGTAAGAATATATAATACACCATTTATATCCACTACAATTCGGTATGGATCGGATAGATTCGTTACTTACTGATTTTAGCTGCTGCTGAAAACGATAACGATGTACATAAGTGGGTGCTGGCATCTGCTAACCGAAGATTTATTCGATGCAGTTAAAAGTGATCTTCTGACGAGTCATAGCTTGGCATTGATGGATCCTACGAAAGTGGCCATGTAAGTCACGAGTTTTGACACAGTATCGAAAGTAAGATAGAAAATGACTGCGAATATGTTTGTCTTTTGTTAATTGAACACCATTATTTCCAACGAAACTTAGACACAAATATATTTAAGAATTGTTTTGTAAATTTGCGATACGTCGAAGGGATAACATAAAAGTTGCATATATCTATATATGTGTTTCAATGGAAAAAAAACTGTTACCTTTAAAAAAGAACGGAAAAAAATGTACATTTTCTAACAGACGTATCGCTTTTTAAGATTGTCGTGCAAATTTGGTGACGATTCAAAGTAACGTTTCTTTAATGAGACAGTCTACATTATTTGCCTCCTTAAAAATTGTTAATCTATTCGTACTTTTTGCGTTTTATATGTTTCAGGGATCTCGAACGATCAATTACGAGTCATAATCATTGGTCGTCTGTCCAGCTGCACGCAGCACTTCTGAATCTTCAATATGACCAATTTGGAGAATACGTGAAGCATTTCACCGATCGCATGTTCATTCAGTGCTTTGTCCGAGGAATTACGACGAAGGCCGTGGCTATTGAAAATGCGCAGCAATGCGTCGAGATATTGAATAGCCAAATGCTTTTGCCGGAAGACATCGCGCAGGATAGGGCTGTCTCGATCGCCCGCGGAACACGGTGCTGCAGAGTGGAAAATTTTGATCAACTGCGTTCGAGTTCTGTCGTACTTAATCACTACGAATTCGAATCTCCGTGGTTCGGGCTGAGCATCGTTGCCGAAGTCTTTCGTGTATGTAGCACATTTTATCCACTATAGATCAATGCCTGGCTTCAAACATTACAAAAAATTACAACATTATAAAAAGTTTGAGAGCTCGCTGATTCGAAATTAAAAATACAACATTTGACAAACTATCTTGATAATGAAACGTTGAAATATTCAGTTATGAATTATCGAGTGTTTACTTAAAAAATATAATACCATTCCAAAAATGCGAATTGAAAATCGTACAAAAAATATTAAGACATTTTTGACATCGAAACGTCATGTAGTAATTTCAGGATTTACGGAAATAAAAAAAAATATGGATCGCTAATATATTCAATTGTTCGGATGAACGATTAACGTTTCGACTTTTTTTCAGACTATCATGCAAACGGTTTTGCCCAGCGAGGGACTTTTCGTAGAATATTGCAGTGCCGGCACGACCGGTTATTCCCTCAGAAGTGTTACAAGCGAACACAACAACTTGGAAGAAATTGACGATAATATCGAGCTCTTCCGCAAATCTTGGAACAAGAAATTTAAGGAGATGGCGAAGACGAGCTTCGCAGGACTTAAGAAAGATGTGTTAAAAGCGAAAGTACGTCAGTGCACTGGCATCGATCGCCATCCGAAGAAAATAGTGCGAGCGAACTGGAATGAGATCATGACCAAAGAATATCTTTTCGAACGACGAGTACGGGAACTGACTTTCATCGATGAAGTCAGAAACGAAGATTTGAGAATGTGGATGACGAAGTTCACCATGAGCAGCGGCGGAGGCCATTTGCGCAAATTGAGCATCCAGGTTGTTCGACGCGACAACCCTGTGAAGAGCTCGTCGAATACGGAAAAGACTGAGCACGACAGGAAACTTGAGATCGATGCCAAAAGTAGACGTAAGTACATGTAGTATTGAACAGTACAATGCTTAAAAATGATTTCTTAATTTACCGATCTGTTACTGAACGTTCGAAAAACGTTAAAGATGACTTTTAGTCTAAAGTTAGTCGAATAGTTGGACGGCTGCATTGGAAGATTGTGACATCATTTAGATATATTTCCAACACGTTTACTTGCTTTGGAGGATTTTTTTTTTTAACAAGCAAAGCCACCGAAATATTATAGATCAGCAATAATGTCCTAGTTCGTTATCCTCAATACGTTGCTTTACGTTTTTAGGCAACTCGATCGAGTATCCGTTACGGTTTTTAACTCGCTTGGCGAGTGACAAGAAGAAGAGGCACAGCACTTACTACATCGCTGACAGCGAAGACTTCAAGCGCGGTGTCGCGTCCCGCTCGAAGTAAAGGTCGTTCATCGTAGCGGCTTTTATTGTATCAAGGAATCATTGATTATTAGGTTTCATCTCGATCCGACAATATTAGCTATTGAGCGAGAAATCTAGTTATCTCCCTTTGTGTATCATATTCATAAACAACCACATCTCGCTTGGTCTCCACCTTGCTTGAACGTCTTTTTTAGGTCAAGCAATTCACAAATATAAGTAGTTACATAATACCCTGATATTATGCGTACAAAAATATTATGGTAGGTTGACATATGTTGTAAAAACGTGACTCGTTAACATGACCCTTTACGAATATTATTAATCACTATCAGTATTTTAATATTACTTACTGTACGGTATGTTCTGAAAGTGCGTAGTAGCCATTGATGGTTGCGGAAAAAAAACTTTGTGTTGCTTATTGGTGGACTGCTTATTTCTGTTTTCTTGGATATCAAACGCTGATTCGTTGCTGCCTAGCGAATAGAAATTCTACTCTAAGCCCCAAGAGATTGTGAATAGGATTGAAGACGATGTCTTTTAATAAACACACGATAGTACGATATAAAAATATCGCACTTTAATAACTTAGTATCACATTAATAAACATGTAAGACAGTATTTTGATGATTTTTTAATGAAAACGTTTACAAGAACTTCCTTTAAGTGTATGCGAACTGTTAATCTTTTATTCCTACGCTCAAGAGTCGCGTTTGTATTACAGACAGGGACATAAAATATTTCTAAAGAATACATTTATGTAACCACGTTGAAGCAATCTTTAAAAGGGAAAGAATGCAAGTACATTATATATGAGCCATCTGTTTCTCATTATACAATTATATTATTGTCGTTGAAATTAGCTTCCGTAAGTGGGAAATTAATGCGAGCGACCACTCGGCATATTATATCGACATACGCACCCTAAATCGCCGTGAATATCGAAACGTCAGCTCGTACCTTACGACACATCAGTCATCATACGATACACAAGTCAGTTTAGAACCTGCACTCTCACATTCGCGGCTCTATATTGAAAATGGTGAACTACTAATTCAATAATGAATACGATGCTAGCGAATCCGAGTCCAATTCCAAGAATAACAAATGTAAATGTAACTTCGCTTATTTCAATATTTTTGAAATTCACGTTTGCCTTTACCTCTTCATCAAATTCGTAATCTGTGAATTGTACTGCGCTACCCTTCACATCCCACGGTTCGAGCACGCTACTTTCGACCATTCTTGAGATTATTTTATTGACTCTGTCTTTGAGAGGCCAAATGGTTCCAGTCGGGAATGAATTATACACTGGTGCGACGAATTTATTACTCACATGCAGCTTTGCATGTGCCGCCAGGTCAATTGTACCGTCTGCCATGGTTATACAAGCAGCTAATGAATCGTTCTTCGTGAAACTTATACAATCGACGTAGTCCTTGACCGATATGAAATGTTCTCTAATGTAAGGATGTTCGATGATAGTTTTCGCACCTTCGGCACCACAAATTTTCTCGTAACCCAAGTCTACAAGGTTCTGCATTGTATTAACATTTCGAACAGGAAATGCTGTTGTCAGTAAAGTTGCCAAGTTCCCCTGATAAATGACTTGTATAGTGACCACAAAAATAATAGGCTGGTTAGATATATTCTCGGTGCCGTGTTATTGGGTAACTTGGCAAAACCTGTGTTGCAAGTTATACGCACAAGATTAAGTAATGTCGGAACCAGAGCATGATGCACGAAAAATTTGAAGAAAATCAAAGTGATCAGATAAACAACACCTATCCCGTGCCGTGAATTGATATCGACGACAGTAAGAATTTTGTTCAGCTGTGATTTATAACCTCTGAACTTGGTTACTATAACGAATCCGGACAGTGCGTGTGGATAAGTTATTGCATCACTACTCACTTCGAAGTTGATCCCCTTGGGAATAAATTGTATATAGGATTCTGACGGAATTGAGTAACCCAAGAATTTCGGGTTCACGTGCAGAACATCAAGAATTGTACGCATAATTCTTTCGTTAGTTGTAAAAAAGTTATATGAGAATGGAGGTATCTTTTTATTTAGCATATTAAGGCGCAGCCTATCTCCCTGTATAGCGAACTGATAGCCGTTGGCATGCGCCATTTTGTCGAAATCCAAGTCTACGCATATTGCTTTGTTTTTTCGAAAATATTGAGCAAATTGGGTGTAAAGATACAAGTTATTTGTACGGACGTATTTAACCAGCTCCCAACGACTTTGTGCCTTATTCGTAAAAGGTACAAAAGGACACCTAGTAATAGTGGTGATAGCTGTAGTACCTATACCAGAGGGTGGCATATCACTTTTGCATTAACTACGCTCAACAACCACGCGAGGTACAAGAATGCACCGCTGTTACGACAATCGGGTGAACTATTGAGTATAAAATACGAGGCCATATGATCCCACCAAATAGCATCATTCCAGATTTTGTTGATGATACTGACGAGATGATCAAGAGAGTATGCTCCAACTATAAATATCCGCAGTCTGTGGTGAAATTGTACGTTCAGGCGATGCGGTGACTCCAAGTTCTTTGCAGTATCATCGATCAAAACTACAGGAATCGAGTGCTGGGCCAATGACTTTATCAGATTATCAGGCAAATTTCCAGCAAGGCCTACTGCATCTACACGGCCTCCATAGCAAGATGTCACGATGTAGACCTGAAACCCATTGAATAGTTATCAATTGTATTTTTATTTGTATTCACAGCAGGCTCAGATAGACAAGCACCACGAAGTGGACCCAATGTGGCGCTTGTCCGGCTGGGTTTTGTTGTTTCGCAAATATTGAGCAATTTCGGTGTAAAGATACAAGTTATTTGTATGGACATATGTAACCAGCTCCCAACGACTTTGTGCCTTATTCGTAAAAGGTACAAAAGGACACCTAGTAATAGTGGTGATAGCTGTAGTACCTATGTGGTCATTACCTATGTGGTTATTTCGGTATCATAAATATATGACTTACTCGGAAGAATCTCATTACGATAACAGAAACAAATTTTTTCATCATTACTGAAAGGCAGCAATGTTTCGTAGATTGCTGGAAAGTGTTTTCATGTAACGGTTTTGAATTAATATAAATATACTTAAATTATGATACTAAGCATATTATCCCAATTGCTGTTTCGCCGTAGCAAGGAAGCTTTGTTTTCGGGAAAATGAAAGTTTCGGTATTTCTAAGTCCCGATGTTTCCTTTGATTTTCCTTCAATCGTGTACAGATTAAATTTTATCGTTGCTTTGAATTTTTTAAAAATGTTTGTTAATGCTCCAGCTCATGAAATTGTAGAGGTATCGGGGTGAATATTTGTATCCGAATAGACTCAAATTGAACGAGTATCGGTACACTGAGAAAAAAAATTGGTTAGATGAACCAAAAGTCGCGGTGACATACGTTCAAAGCTGTTATTTGTTTGGTACAAATAAAGCATTGTTTTGTCAAACGATTCGATTCCTTCCTTCAATTTATTCAAAAATTTTCGTTTGGAACGAACGAGGATTATACAAATCGCGAGAAAAAGGAGCATTTTTACAGAGGGCATACTTTTCATACGGTAATGACATTTGAAAAAATGTTATCTTTTTTAATCACATCACCACACCACTAACAACAATTCACCCTCATTTACCAACATTTAATTATGCGAGGGTCAACATATTTCACAACACTATAATACATCCCGGCAATTGCGACCAGCTGTCAAACTCTCGGATATGAAACTTGTCGATTTTAAGAGTATTCACATTTATAAATTGAGCCACAATGTAAACATCTTTAGCGCGCCGTGTAACCGCTGTCTCCAGCCTCCTCTATATTGGCCAATGTCGAAAATGCTTACCAAGTCTTGAACGATAATTCTGAAGCTTGTTTCGTTTGCAATGACAATTTCCGATTGGTATATCGTCGATATAAGAATTAAAGCAACAACGAAGTACTTAGTTAATTGCATGGCTTTACTGTTATTACTATAACGATATAATTTCAAGCTGCCACTGCATCGATTCAATGACGACTGAACTGAATTATCGCGCATACGATACCTTTCTGTACAATCATTCGACTCGCCAAGCTATGCGTGTTATAACATCGGTTTATCTTCCTATTACTTATTAATCGGATTCGTTTCTTTACTATACTAGAGTAGCAGCGCACGCAATGGAACACTCGCAGTGCGGTATATTTTGATCTCACTACAAAAGAGTTTCGAGATTTCGATAAAATATCTCGTTACAAACTTTTTTAGGGCAGGACCCAACGGATTGTAAAAAAATAATAGCCGATGGGTATGTGGGATGGAATAGTGCATAGGCACAAACCAACCACGCAGACATCGGTGTGTTGGTAACCGTGACATTGATTATAAACACATAGTAATATCCTTCGTTTCACCGTCTCATGAATCGATATACTATCACAATAACACCACATACGTGCAACAAATCTAATGATACTGATCGTTCTCCGTGGAACATTTATATTTTATGAGGGCTTTTGCTCCAATTGGCGATAGTGCGCCGGAATGGCAGTATATGTTACGTGCACTTACCATATGATTGAAATCGAGCTTTATATACGGCGACGCGTTCTTCTGCGTGAAAAATCGAAGTTGACACGGGCGTATCCTTTTCACTTTTTCGCTACGAATTTACATTTATATTTAATTTAATTACGAATTTTACACAACAACCTGCAAGTTTCTGATAAAAATGACTCGAAAAAAAGTTAAAGATTGTTTTTAGTCTAAAGCTAGTCCAAAAAATAGGCGGTTGTGTTGGATAAGTGTATAAATCGTAAACATAATTGCAATACATTTATTTTGCCTCCTTTGAGGGTATTTTTATTGAGCTAGTAAACCGACCGAACGATTACAGATTCAGCAATAATGTACTAAATCGTAATCAAGAAACGCCGTAGGTTGCTTTACCTTTTTAGGTATCTCGACTGAGTAA
The DNA here is from genome assembly GCA_030522725.1 of Ichneumoninae sp. B BG-2022a. NCBI lineage: Eukaryota > Metazoa > Arthropoda > Insecta > Hymenoptera > Ichneumonidae > Ichneumoninae sp. B BG-2022a. The sequence goes on from JAPYZD010000074.1 coordinate 35,108, forward strand.
CCGCTGATGTTCTTTACCCGGCTGGCGAGTGGCAAAAAGAAGAGACCGATCATTTATTATATCATAAATTGCGATGACTTAAAGCTTGGACTCGTAGACTCGTACTTGACCCGAATTAAAGATTGATCGTCGTAGCGGATTTCATTGTATCGAGGAGTCACTGAGTCGTTGACAATTACTTTTAAAAGGTGCCACATTTTTTGGGTGCAAACGCCAAATGCGGCACCTCTTAGAATTTTTTTTCTAGGAACCGCCTTTCGTGAGTTTCAATTTGAGATCGATATCTACATTATATCTATACTTTAAAAGGGTGGGAGGAGAAAAATGTCCTTTGTGAGAAACACCCTAATGTATATATGTCTGATTTATATACGTGTGATACGTGATTATAATGCCGCAAAAAAATGTGCGTTTCGATTATCCGAATTTTTGATTATCCTAACTGGACTCGTTTTTGACTGATTAGGATAATCGAGGTTCTACTCTATTCACTAAAAAAAAATCACAAAAAATTGATGCACGGTTTGAATCTAATGTCTCCAAAAAATACCTATTGAAATTCGAAATGCATACGGAAGCGAAAATTTATTGGATTTCCTCCTTGAACGGTCCATATAAAAATATTGATTTCGTATCGCCTTAATAGGCAGATTTGGCGAGATAGGTTATTTCCTTTCCGTATCGAATTTGTTGGATGACCGTGAGACCCAAAATGGCGGCTTGCTGGCGGATATGCGTATCCTCCACTGGCGTCAGACCTTCGGGCAGTGGTTGCCGCAAAATAGATTCATTTTTAGCGAAACTGTCGCAGAACTCTTCGGCGACCCGCGCGTATTCGTTGACTTCTTGCTCGCCGTTTCTTACTTTCAGGCAATTGGCCCACATGCGTTTCTCCGCTTCGACGTATTTACGCTGATGATCGTTCGCCTTAAATTTTAAAAAGTACGCACTGTAAGGTTTAATTACCGATTTTGTAATATTACTCGATCGGTAACAAAAACCGTAATCCGAATTTGTCACGTCCGATCTGCCGGTTAAAAGCCGAAAACAGCGGGTTGAGGAAAACTTACCAATTGAATCTCGTTGATCGTGCGTATGTTTTTCGGATCTTTACTCAGGGCCAGTTGCAATTCTTCCAAAGCTCTTGTGTACTCCCCCATTTTCAACAAAGCGCGGCCATGACTGGAAAGTATAACAAAAACGGTTCAGTAATTCGAAAAAGAAATAGTATAGATAACGAGTTTGGCAACTCACTGAAAATGTGTTTTAGCAGTCGGATGCGGTACATTCAAGCAAGCTTTGCACGCTTGCCTCGGCTTGTCCTCCTTGTTGAAACACACTGCGAGATTTCCATAAGCTCGTGTCAGTAGCCTCTTCAACTCGTCTTCCTCTTCTTCGTCATCGAGCTTTGCAGACTCCAGTAAGTTGATCGCGCGAGAATATCTGTAAACAACAGTAAAACCGTACGAAATTCAAATTACAATTTTTTTTTTCTCGAATTAACGACTTCATCAGAGAGTACCCAGCAAAAAAAATCTTGTATGTAAAAGTTATCTTAATGGGTTACACATGTCACTATAAGTTGACCTACGTCTAAAAATTAACTTTTCGGAGGCGTGGTAACTTTCGGATAACGTCCAGACGAATATATATGTAACCCATTTAGATCACTTTCTGATAACTACTTTTTTTGTGCTACCTGGGCAAGTACCTAGAAAAATTCTTTTGATATATTTGACCAGACTTGCTGACTAACGAGTTTGGTCGAACATACAAAATATCAATGCTTTTTTCCACCAAAATATCTAACACCGAAAAAAAAAACAACAAAAAACTATTGACCATTGATCTTAAAAAATCGAGAACCACCAGATTATACTCACTCTCGTATAGCTTGTCTCGTCGTCTGTCTCTTGAAGCTCGCGGCAGCTGTTTTTATCAGAGCAATAGCTCGGATTTTAACGTTTCGAAATTGACTCCGTTCCTCGACACTGAGATTCTCGAGGGTCTCCGCTGAACCGCCGTCGATGAAATCGACGATATTGACGATGAAAAGAACCTCGGCATTGGGAGGGACCAGAGGCACACAACCGAGTTCCCCGTAAGCGAAGTCCGGATGAATGACGAAACAGGCGGTTTCGTGCTTCTTCATTGTGCGGATTCCGATCTCGAGACCCCAGAGCAATTCGCCTTGGTTCAATCGGAACCTCCCGGGACGTCCGCGAGCGAAGGTCGAGTCGAACGGTTCGTCCTGGTGCTCGAAGTAGCCTCCATAGTGTATTATTACCAAACTGTCCGGAGGAACGATTTCACCGACGCCGCTTTGCTTTGTCAGTTTCATTATTTTTCCGTTTCCGTTAGTGAGGTCCTGGGACTTGGCCTTGATTTTGTCAAAACTGATACTCCACGGCATCATTGCCTCGGCAGTATCGACTCTCTCTTCGCCATCGTCCTCGCCGAATTCCTCCATGTTCAGCAATCTTATCATCTCGTCGTTCGCCAGATTGATGTTTGGCCGGTAAGGATAAGGCTCGTGCGCTTGTTCGCCAATGTCGTCGCTCATGTCGATCACGATCCCGTCGTCCGACATCAAATCTCTTTGGAAACAGAAAAGAATGTTACGGTTCCGATTAATTATAAACCTTCTAATAAAGTCGCATTAGACACCGAGTCACGTGACAATAGCCACATTGAGTAGGGCTGGTGGCCCTAGCAAGTTGATGGGCTGCAAATGAACCGAAAAACGGACACGTCCGTTGCGGAACAAAACGGACCGTAAAAAACGACAAAACGGACTGTACATTTTTGTTGGCATTTGGTCTTTTTCTGTTGCGAAAACCGGAAACGGACCGATCGGTTTTTTTTTTTTTTAATATTTGCTTTTGTCCGTTTTCGGTTCCCGCAACCGAAAAAGGACCAAGATCCTATTTTTATTCTGTCCTTTCATTAAAAACAGAGTAAAAGCAAAACAACAAAAAAATAAAAAAAACTTTGCCAAACATTTTAATAAAAAATGTTCGGTCCTTCCTCGGTTTTCGCAACCGAAAAAGGACCAATCCAAACGTACGGTCCGTTTTGACGTGTCCGTTTTTCGGTCCGTTTTTTAGTTTTTTTCCCTAAAAGCAGCCGTCCGTCAACTTGCTAGGCGGGCCAAGTGACACGGCGCACTATGTTATTATTATTATTTATTTACAGAAAATAAGTGTTCACTTTTTACATCTGCTTCTATATGTTGTTCTTCACGTAAAAATATATAAATCAATTTTATTTTTGAATACATTCGTAGACTCTACTTTGGTAGATCTGCCGGTAACGCGTTACACCGGTCCACTACCCTGTTGCATAGGCTACGCTAACTAATGACTTTGAGCTTGCTGAATTATAAATATGCAACATTAATGTATTATTAATAATGAATTTTAAATTAATTTATAATGGTAATTGGTTAAATGATCTGCCTTTTGAATTTGTCAAATGAACTTAACAGAATTGCAGCTCGATGGTGCCTATGCATATTTGGATTTGCTGACGATAAGGCTGTTTGAGGTAGTTCAAAAATGGTTTGTATATGAGGTATTCCATCCGGTTTCAAACGGTCAAAAACTCGACAGTCTTAAAAAAAAATGAGGCTGACGTTAGCGACCTGCGACCCGCGCCTCAACATCGGCGCATAAAAGGAATTGTTACACGCTCGCGATATATTTCAATTAAAAACATGCTTAGATTAATTAAAAAAATGGTATGACTATACGACGATCATCAAGATCGGACCAAAGTTACGAATTTCCCTTTACAGAAATTGTGTACAAATATGCCCGTGAATTTATTGGCGTGAACTGTGTTACTTTTCTGCAAATTTATTGTTGTCTTTTTTTCTACATAAAGTAGGAACCCTTTAGACTAGAACCACCTTAGGTCGCAAAACTATCTCTTTTAGAACGTGTACAAACAATTTTTTAAACCCAAGTACTCGATTTTGACGGACTACCTTAATATAGTTGTTAAAATGTTTCCCATTAAATCCAACAATAGTACCTTTCTTAAATGGTCCAACTTACACAAATAGATAACAGCGTCTTTACTCTTCATTATGTATTCATCTTACAAGAATCAGTCATCGTGTTTGTATGATATTCACAACGATGTATGATTTTCACGTTTCGACTCGAGCGGCCGTTCGGTTGTCGTGTTGATACTTAGTATGGAGGTTGAATAGAGGTCACATCAATATTCGGAATTTATTGCGGTGAGAAAAGATCAAGCCGTTGAGATATTTTATAGAAGCCAAAAATGAACGAATATTTTTTGTGAATTATGGTGAGAATCGATTTGGGTTTTCAATTTTATCGATTGAAGTCTTAACATTAATACGATCTTAAATAAATTAGTGAAGGGTACGTGAGGGGGTCGGAAATTCCGAACACGAGTATCAATAATAAAAAAGGCTTCGTGTTGCGCGCTTACATTGTTTTCTCACGTTATCCCTCGTTCGACAAAGATTCCTTTGTGGACGAAGCCAAAAATAATCATCATAGCACAATACTTTCTTATGTATCGTGAATAATGAAAGAGCGGCAGAAGGAAAGGGCAGATTTCATTTTCCGACATTTGGGACATCTTATGTCCGTAATTAGACGTTACAGTTAATTCCTCATACAACTAAACAAATTGTTGTAAGCGAACTATTTTCTTTAAGTACTTCGGGTCGAGACGCTATTACCACGTTTCTTGATCCCTGCTAGAAAAGACTGACTGGACACGACGGAAAATCGAGGATTTCGGAACCACAGACACGATAGCTTATCGTGTCATTGGTTCCGAAATCCGTTGTCTTCTACAGTTTCAGTTACTTTTCACTGTTTAAGAACATCGATCTTGTCCGATGCAATAAGTATTTTCGTTGTTAATTGAAACACCAAACTATCTTTACTTACCTCATCGTCATCCCGTCCATTGAGCTCACGGTTTTCGCCATCGTTGATGAATGAAACGATTAAAATCTTCGGGAGTCTTTAAGCGAGCCGCTTAGTACGTATTCGGTTATAATTTTCTCTCGTGACAAGCCGACAAACCACTCTAGAAAGACTAAACGAAACCGGTGCGCGTACAAGTAATTCTCGATAGCGAGAAAGAAAAACGTTGACGTTCACTTTTTTTATACGATAATACCGACGGGCAACTCGACAAACGACTGCTTCTTTCTTCGTTTCGTTCGCTCCCTTGTCAGCGTCATCCGATCTTTGGTTTGAAGTGCGTCTTGCGCTGAGCGTGTTTCGACGACACTGCTTGCCGGCGCCGCTGTTCGCCGGTGGCGTTTTCCGAGGCGGTCGAACAAAAGCCGTTCCGCACAGTACTGCCACTCGTCGAGACATGTGTGGCGCGGAAACGATTGATAAGAGATCGATTCAGGTTGCTTCTACACTGCATAGCCAGTAAAATGTACTCTCCACTATTGAGTGTTACTCCTCTATTATCTATCAACGAGTTCTTTAAGATGAGGTCCTTCCATATTGAGTATCGTTAAGTGAAAACTAATTACCGATTCGTTATTCTCTGGGATAAGTTATTGCGATACCCCAGTTACGCCGGAAGTAACAACATACCGGTCACTACCGGTTCGAAAATATAATTTTTTGAACGGAAGTTACGTCACTTCCGGTTCGAAAATCTCATTTGTCAACCGGAAGTACTTCATAACAGAAATACGTCACTTCCGGTTTGAAGATCTCATTATTCGACGGGAAGTAAAGTTACACCATAAATGTCACATTCGGTTTAAAAATTTCATGCTTTTCTCCAGAAGTGACGTTTACCCGAATTACATGACTTTCGGACGAAAACGCGCACGTAAACATGGTATTCTCTAACCTAGTTACTTTTTACTGGAAACGAGTTTTGGATAAAACGAGTTTGGCGCAAATGATAACCCACGGAGTGAACGTCGCTCTCTGTCGTTAATCGAACCGCAAGAATAATCGAAACAACAGAAATGGACGTCACCGTGTTGACCGCCTTAGCTGCGGGTCTCGCCGTTTTAATTGTTATTCTGACGATATTTTCGCGACAATTATCAGGTTTGTGTAATTGTGGTTACGGTCACAAACGGCGAGTCGAAGCCCGTTATCGTACATTTAATGTTTCGAATTTCGTCTGAAACATAACCTCAGGACGTTTACCAGCTGTTCTGGCTGACAGTTTTCGAACTCAAATATTATTCCTTTCCTTGCGTCTTTTATTTTTGAATTATAACACTTTTTATTTACTGTAGTGTTGTTTTCATTCTCATTCGATAATGCAATACAATTTTTTTGTACCGTTCATTCAAGACCGAGTGAAATACGCATCTTGTTTAACCCGGACGCAGTCGGTAACAAAAACTGTAATCAATGTTCTTCACAGATACCTGCGGATGTGAACATACATTTTTATTATGTATTTATTTGACGGGGACAAGCCCCTTGAATGCAAAATATACACGCATAGATTTCCAATAACAATTTTACAACATATATTCTCATTAACAGTTGATAAACATTTCCTGACTATTTTCTTAACTCTACTTTGACTTCTTACTTGAACTGAAGGATATTGTTACCATTGTTGTTATTATTATTATTAAACTTTACAGAAAGAAAGTGCAACACTTATAAAATCTGCATCTCGTTAAATGAATACATTTTTTGTTATAAATTCGTGTAAATTCATACAAATTATTTTAACTTATTATAAATTTTGTTTAAACATATATAATTATGATTTCATGTGTAATTTTGTATTCCATTTGGCTATGGTGATCAATTCCGCCAAGTGGGTGTGAAGATGAAGGTGTCCTACGTGTGGAACGGCTTAGGCTCTACTGTTGTCAGTGAAAGAACCAGTGCATTGGTGTAGTGGTTAGAGTGCTCGTCTCTACACCAGACCATCGTCAGCTTGAGAGTTTGATTGATCGTGCCATTATTTTTTTGGGACATAAAATATACAGTCTGGACATAACGTCAGACATGTACTTAAGGCACGCACCCACTTGTACGCAAATTTGGGTTTGACTGTATCAGCATAGATTTTCTGTAGTTTCCCAATCCATGTAGTCGCAAGACTAAGGAGAATGCTATAAATGGGGAAATTGGCTGCAGCAGCAAAAATGGGAGAACTAGCTTGGTGCATGAGGACAAAAACTAGAAATTTATTTTATTATTATTATTATTATTTATTGGCAGAAAATAAGTTTTTATTTCCTTAATTTCCTTCTATACATGGAAGTCTTATATGCCAAACCATGGTATTTTGCCGTGTGAACGTCTCCTTTAGCTATTTTCTATTAGCTATTTATCCTTTAGCTATTTATGTTATTTCTGCCAGCCGAAATGTGCGCCTTGATACATTTGCCCAACTGACTCGCACCCACATAGTGGAATTGGTTGCTGTAGCTGAGTAAATACAAAATTGATGTTCTTTCCGATCGGCCTAAGTACATGCTAGTCAAGTTCTGGGAAAGACAAGCGTCTTTCCAAGAACTTGACTAGCATGTACTTATTTATTTATTAATCAACGGGCGATACCCTTTTACGCATATAAATAGTCATTAGAATATAATATAACATTAAATAGAAATACATCTTAAACTTAAAATCAACACATCGTCGTAAAGATTTACTGATTTGAAAGTGTCCCAAGCTTTTAGCTAGACGTAGCGCAAAGAAATTGGTAAAAATAAAGGTTCCATCGAATGCGTACACAATATCCGCTCTCGATGAGACTTCCTATTCAATCTCACATTCCGCCAGCAGTGAGAAAAGTCGTTTACAGTTTTCATTATCGTTTGTGATACTTCAGCATTTTTGCAAAGAAAACAATAATGATATTAATGATTTCTGTTATCCGGAGACTAATTTTATGTTCAATTTCCAGGCAAGTCGAACGACGGTTCAGGCGATGACGCTGGACCTCGAGGTCAACCGGTGAGACGAGCCGCCGGTGTGAGAAATGCCAGACGTCGAATGCGAGGAGGCGCGGCCGCACCTGCGGAGGCCGCTGGAAACGAAGCCTCCGACGAGGAGGGCGACGCGGACGCCGAAGACAAGCCGGAACCGATCGACGGTAAGCTCGGCGCGAAGAAACGCGCCAAGCTGGAGGCCAAAGCCGACAAGAAACTACAGAGACAAGTTATGGAGCGCGACAGGGAGGAACGCAAGAAGAAGGAACAATTGCTTCAGGAGGAGAGCGACAAGCAGAGGGAGAGGGAACGAGCCGAGGAACAGCGTCTGGAGGAGATCGAGAGGAAAGCCAGAGAGGATAAAGAGAAACGAGAGCACGAGGAATATCTGAGGATGAAGGAAGCCTTCAGCGTCGAGGAGGAAGGGTACAATGAGAAAGACGGCGCGGAACAGGACAATCTTTTGCAGCAATTCGTTCAGCACATAAAAGACAATAAAGTTGTTATCCTCGAGGATCTCGCCGGGCACTTTGGTATAAAAACGGCAAGTGTGATCGAGCGGATCCAGGATTTACAGGCAAACGGCACTCTCACCGGAGTGATCGACGATCGGGGAAAATTCATTTACATATCGCAGGAGGAACTGGACGCCGTCGCGAAATTCGTCAGGCAACGGGGGCGAGTCAGTATCGCGGAACTCGCGGAGAATTCCAATCGACTGATCAGCCTGAACCCCGGCACCAGCTCGGATACCGTTAAGGCGATTTAATTTATAGTTAGAGATATTTATGAACGATTGACTATTTATGTCGTCACGATAGGAAAGTCGATGAAATGGAAATAACGATCAAGGTCTTGGGAAAATTAATTGTTTAAAATTTACTGAATATCGATCAGTCGGTTTCTCGCAAATGTCGATCGGTTTTCGGTGTGATTGGAATTGAGTCGAGAATCGAAAAGTCCACCACAATTTGGGACAATTTGGGTCGTTTTGCACACTTTGGCATCAAAGCGGCTGATGTCATCGAGCGGATCCAGGAATTACTCTCGAGCACTCGGCTCGAGGGTGTCGCGATGGAAAAATCGATGGAATGGAAACAACGATCGAGATCTTGGAAAAATTATTTGTTTAAAATTCAATGAATATCGATCAGTCGGTTTCTCGCAAATGTCGATCAGCTTTCAGTGGTGTTTGAATTTTAATCAAGAACCGATCTGAAGTCCACCACAATTTGGGTCAAGGCAATTTCCGCGAGCGTAACGTAGCACGAAGCAGAATATATATGCCCCTTCAGTTTAACGCAGCAATACTATTGAATTAATCATGAGACATGTCTGAATACTAGAATTATGTAAATAATAAAACGATAGGTCGTAATGAAGACAATTCCAAGACTTTGCAATTTTTTGTAATACGAGATTTTTTTTTAATATTTCGTTGAATAATATTTCGTATTTGAATGAATGTAATACGGAATCAAGCATGTCCTTTTTAAAGCAAATTTTCCTGATGCTTGGAAATTGCGTCGTAAGCAGTATCTATGAAGAAAATCGTTTAAATACTTGGCGTCGAGATCGCTACTCTTGATGTTTTCTCCAATGCATGACCCCTTTAGCAAAGCCTCTTATCTCTTATCTTTTTGTGATGGTAAAGAAAGATATAAATATTTATTGGAATATTTATAAAAAAAGATAATGAGAGAAGAAGTTGCTGATTTAATTGGCAAATTTTATTCTGTTATTTTTTTGCAATTGAGTTAGCTGGTCGGTAACAGAGGTTGCAATTAATTTTCTTCTCACCGATATTGACTATTTCCGGTTAACCCTTGACCTACCGCATACTTGTTCAAAGAGGACCTAAAATTGTCCAAGACGCAACCTTCGAATGATTCGAATAACAAGTTAAACAGCTAAAAAAAATCTTTAAAAATTCATGGACGTACCTTGAGGTGTTGTTTTTTTGATAACGCAGAATAAAATTTATTACGAAAATCCGTATCATTTTTGTGCTTAGAAGAAGGCATGATTGTTTGCGATCAGCAAAAAGTCCCCGGTACTTGATGGGTTTAAAGCAGATTATTACACGAAACGGAGATTAATGTAAGTAAACGCTCAGCACGGTTCAAAATATTTAATTACAGTTTTTATTACCGGCTGCGATATTTCACATGGCCTTATTACATGAAGTGGATGTCAATGCAAGTACCCATATATCACGAGATTTTGTGAAATCATTTTATAAATATGTTCAATCTTTCAAATCTTACGAAATATTTCTGAAATATATGTAAATTATATTTCGAAATATTCTTAATTTCATGTTTCACCGAAATATTTCTACGAATATTTCCATGTTAATTCTGGTGTGTTTATGTAAATTGGAATGGCGATGAAATTTTTCACATTTCGCTGAAATGTTTAAAAACATTTCTTAATCATTTCAATGTAAGATCTATGAACGGACAAAAAAATATTTTCAACGTGTTTTTAAAACATTTCACAGATATCTTTTCATATTGATAAAATATTTTCAATATTTCAAAAAAATATTATCGAAACCTTTCCCAAATATTTCCGTGCTATGTGGGTGAATGCTCAGCAGTGAATGTTCGAAATAGTTAATTACGGTTTTTATTACCTACCGCCGCATTTCACATGGTCTTAGGAGAATAAGTCATATTTCAGTGGCACAGAAAACGAGTTGTCCAGCTCCAGAGGCTTTCGAAGAAATTTATATTCTTTAATGATGAAATCTAATGTTTTCATTGCACACTCGAATTTTATGCTTCGGAAAATTTGTATGCCCACCGTCTGTTTGTCAATGCTGGTTGTGACTTTGTAAACTACAACTCGTTTACAAGAGATAATGCGAAATGTGTATTTTCCACGCGCTGCGCATCGTGAATTGTGTCTTGCGCAGAACGAACCTTGAGCAACGGTCGCCATTTTGGTACACGCGAACGAAATGCTTCCATCAAAAAATTCCTTAAATATTGTAAACTTTACGAGAAAGTCGCCACTGTTTCTGCTTTCATCTTCCGCAGTGAAAAGGTTAAAAAAAAAGAAGATTTACCATGCACTTGCGCATCGAGTATAAAGTGGCGTGACGACAAACATTCCAAGATGCCACAAACGCCGTGACGACACACGAAACGATGTTGCATCAGATTCAAGTTTTACTTAAGTGCAATCTACATGGCGTCTCATTTCCTCTGAATGTATAATTTATCCGTTTATGCTAAGTTCATACATTTTGTATGGATTTTATACCGAAGAAGTTTCTCGTATTCGTCGTTGTAACAATTTTTTTTCAGTATGAATAATAAAAATGATTGGGCATTTTACGTTTCTCCGAAGAAATGAACACTCGTCGATGGCAAGTTTGCAACGAAGAATTCTTTCCCGCCGTCTAGATCTCAGCCTTGAACAGACCGCTTTTTCGACGATTTTTTTTTGACATTTTTATCTTCACGGTTCTATGAAGTTTCTACAATTGGAAATCTCTGGGATATGCTGTAATCGGTCGCAGTTGCTACGACACTTACTATATGTAACTACGATTGTCCATCGAAGGAGGAGGAAGTGTGAGATTCCGTACATCTTCGGAGATACTTGCAAACATGCCATCCGGTTGTGGTTTTTTTGTAAGCGGTAGTTATTTATAGTAATGACTGTAACTTGTTTTTACGAGATGAACGGAATTTCGATATACCAAATTATGTCTGGGGGAGTACAAGATTTGGAACATGTATATAGGCGGTTGTAAGCTTTCGTATAAAACCGTCATTTGTTTGGCATCTTGATGATTTTATTAGCTTCTTGTTATCTGTACTATAATAACTTCAGTTTCACATGATCAACAATACGTCGATGACAGTACACGTTATCACGAAAGTTTACAACTATCCACAAAAAATATTTAGATCTTGTACTTTTTCATAGATATAGTTCTATATCCGCGCACCACCATTTAGCTTCGCCTTAACTTACAGCAGTCGTAGGTTCTTTGATGGCAGATTGAAATTATCAGAAGTGGTGAATAAATATAATTCCAATGTTACGAAAATTGATACAAAACATGCCCACTAACACTGCGCTTTCGGAACACTGCTTACTAACGCTCCATAAATCTGCCACGATTGCTGTGGCATTTTAATTACTCGGCAATAATCTGCTAAGAATGTGTCTCGTCATCTGACTAAAATCTTCCTCATAAGTAGGTTCTTCGAGAGACAGCAAAAAAACTGATCGATTTCCTGGTTATTGGTACCGGGGCGGTGCCCCACTTCACTTCTGCAACTTTTACTATCGGTGTAACCATATTGTTGCACAAAACTATACGCTACTTTGCCTAAAATCAATATTGTGCAGCTTGTTTGACAAGCTGTTTTGTATAATGTGGCGAAGTATTTTATGGCAAAATCAATACTGCCTAAAATTAATGTTACGCAGCTTGTTCGACAAGCTATTTTGTGTAATGTGCTAAAAATCTGCGATAAAAATGATTGATTTGTATCTGTCATAAAAATTATTGATTTGTATCTGTGATAAAAATTAAAGGCTCCAAAAATTCTACCGGACCACATCTTCAATGCACACTAAAAAAATTAATGGAACCAAGTTCGCCAAACCCATGTATAGTCTTTCGCCATTGATTTTACTTTCCCGACTGGATCGTGTGAAGCCCCAAGTTGGAAAAACCGTAATCGAGAGCGCCTTCTACTATTCAAGCTTCCACACTTCACGATTTTACAATATTTTTGTAATCCAGATAGGGCTGGAGAATACCAGACCGCTCAACTTTTCGTACTCTTACGTTTGATAATGGCTAGCCGTTTAAGCCGACAAGTTGCACAGTTCCAGCCGTACCTTTCAACTTATCTTCTTCGATATCCATGAATTTCATTATGCAAACCTGTTCTCTGTTCTGCAATGTTATAGATTCAAAATTCCTATAAAAATGGTTAGCCCGACGAAAGGTAGTGAAACGCTTGTATAAAAAAAACCTGTTCCTGTGTCCTGAAGTTTGAACAGTTTAGGTGCCATAGATGAATTCTCCATTCTTCCTGCTCGCCAAGGTAATCATCTATGCATCGAAGGATGTGTTTGTTAATCCGTGATTCGCAATCACGTGAACACCTCTGAGGCTACGTGCGAGAAATCATGTTGCTGTGGACCCTTCCAACGTTTTGCTGTTTATCGGCTCTTGTATTATGCAGATTACGCTATAGCGAACCTTATCCGATGGGGAACTGATGACGATAGTTGAAAAGGACAAAATTCGGTAAATTCGAGGTGGAATTGACGCAAACTGTTGACGTGCCAGACGTCACGGATCTATACTGAAGTCAGGTCAAAACGGACGAACAGAGCTCAAGACACGTGTCGGCCGAATGTTAAATCTTCCACTTTCAACGAAATTCGGGTCTTCACATACATGCTGTGGAGGTATAAACATCATCTGGTTTAGAGAGTTCGCGTGGCTGGTCCAGCCGTTTCTGACCCCTCCACCTGGTTGCGGAGAACGGCTTGGCGGCAAGTTGGAGAACGGCTACCAGAAGAAGGGGCAACCGGCCGAGCACGTAAAAACCCGTGAACCTCGTCAAGACCGAGCAGTTCTTCCTTGAGACTCGTTGCGCCCAATTGGATTTTTAATTCGATTAATTTTTTAAAAATATATACATTTATCTATGTTCTGTAAATTTTCGAGAGCATAATTTATCGTCTTCTCGTGAGATCGAGTCACGTTCATCACCGAAAAGAAGGTGATACTGTGTGCAACGTTGTTCACGTAGACTTATGTGTCCATGAGGTGGAAGGTCTTAGACTGCCAAGGCAACTCACCAACATTCTTACCCAGCGTCAGGTGAGCATTACAAACATGTTTATCACACTTTTCTATACATAATTGAGTAGTAGAATAAAGAACAGGTTTTTTGTTCGCTATCTCGAAAGGTATTCAGGTTTTTTAAAATTGATAGCTTGTGTGGCAGGATTTTTACTCAAGTTACTTTTACACTACGTCGAAATTGCATAAAATTATCCTAACAACAGGATAAAACAGATTGATTCATGAGCGTTAAAGAACCAATTATTCTTAAGCACATTATCTTTGCCTCGTTGAGTGGAGTTAAAAAAGTGTGAAACTTATATATTTAAGACTTTTCCGAAAACAATAAATTGTAGATTTTTTTAAAATAGGGAGTTATGCACAACTAGTTTTATTGTACTTTATAAAAAAAACCCTTTTTAAAAGTTTGTATAAAACGAAATCGATGCTTGTTTTGCAGGCTTGGAAAAAATCTGCAAACTCGTAAAGGTAGCCGACGCGGTAACTCTGGAAACCGTCTGGAATTATTGGTACTCGTCCACTTACATCACGTACCATAGGGTGAGTAAATGTTAAGAAATCGTCATCGGTACGACGTAGAGTGAAGGCATTTCAATGGATTCGGTGAAGATCAGAGCTGAATTACATGAACAATTTCCTTTTACCGAGTGATTTGCTCATTGCAAATTATACTATAGTTTGCAAAACACTGAATGTTTAATAAACTTTAGGCAACGCTTTGAATAACATGTAAACGATCTGCATTTCGATAAAACCAACATGCACTGGTGCTTTCGCTAGATAATATATTTTGTTTTGAACGAAACATCTTTACTTAAATTCCCGTGTTTCTGTGGTTCACAGCAAAAGGCCTCTGAACTTCCGAAAACATCTGCGGTGGCGGTGATCGCAGTGTCTTGATCGGTCCGACCTAATTATAAAAAAAAAAGCCGAGCCATTATCGATCGCGGTGCAGGCCAGTCTTAGATCAGTGCAACGAAGAAAAAAAATTGTGATAGAGGAAAGTAATTGATTACGCTACAGAACAAAATCATACCAAAATGGTCAGCAACAACATCAATGGTTCCATGGTGAAGGGTCCGTACCAGGATCTCAAGTAAGAATTTTTTATTCAAATAATATAAAGTGAATTTTATTGAAATAATATAAAGCGAATTGTATTCAAATAATATAAAGGGAATTTTATTAAAATAATATAATGGGAATTTTATTGAAATAATATCAAGGGATATCCAAAGAAAACAAAAATCCTCAAAAGTTTTCGATAAACGATAAACGATAAAAGCCAAATGATTTTGGATTTTTTAAAGCAGATTTGAATTTATTTGATTTGTATCACGGTCAATAAAGAAATCCTGTCGACCGCTTCGACAAATAGTTAAAAATGCTGTTTTCTACAGAAAGGACAAATCTTCGACGTCGACGAGTATTCAACGGCCGCAGCAACCGCAGACTCGTTCCCAAGAGAAAGACGAAAAGAACGGCGCTTGGGGATCGGTTTACAAGAACAAGCAAAACTTCATCGACATGCATCTCTGTTGAAGCACGTCTAAGCAACGAGCGAAATATCCGACGATGCACGCACTCCCCAGGACAGCCCGGCAACGGGCACACTCGTCGGTATCACAGATCAATATTGCGTTAGGGATCAAACGCGATTACCAGATAAAAAACAGATCCAACCTTCCTTCGCACTAACGACTAAGCACTCGCAGTGATTGCGTCACTATTGTTTCTTGCAATCGTCTTTCTCACCGTCGTGCCCGCACACGACGACGACGCGCTCCAATTAAAATAGAGAAATACAATAATTTTGTCAAATTACGCGATCAACAAGAGCGACGAAGAAAATGAAATGAAAATTGAACTAGTCAAAGTTTGAATATGGACCACGACGATTGTCCCGGGATTCCTCCTATGATGACCCTGGCTGTCGGAAAAACCAATCGGGAACGAAGGGATACCTCGTGGGCTGTAACATTGGACGATTATGTAAACAAATTTTTATCAATGTAAAATCCATAGAATTGTTTATAAGAATTGTAAAATACCTAGGCACCATATATTAGCGATAATATGATTTATATTGAATAAAAAAAATCATTGTGATTATCATGATTCTCGGCATATTCAATTCCATTTTTTTTTTCAGTATATTGTACCATATATGACTATGACGGATTATTGCAAGGAACAATGTGTGTGGCGTGCACCGCGATGATAATGGATCGGCGATAATAACACTACTAACAATTATGATAATCATAATAACAAAAGACTATCAATAACTAATTAAGATAAAAAATATGACTACTACTGGACCGTTACGCACAGTGCAAAAAAAAATGAAAAAAATGTTAGATTTAACCATCGAAGAAGCACAAGTAGAAGAAAAAACATTCGAATTGATCTAAGACTATCACCGATCAAAGAGCTTCCTATTTAACCTTTTAACTTTATAAAGATATATATTTCGTGATGTTATTGGGATCGAGGGTGCTTTTTTGCTTTTATGCTCGCAGGCATACTTTGAACTCGCATGTTCGGGCAATTATAATTGACTTTACTGGTATTTTGTTTTTTGTTTCTACCTCCTCCTCGAAACCTTCCCCCGAAGGAATGAAATAAAGATAACAGTTGTACACACTAATCCGCGGTATTGCGATGACGACGATGATTGATTATTATCTCTTGAGAGCGCGTGTGAAATTTTTGGTTTAATCGGGACGACGTTCTACGTTCTCAGACGTCCTCAATGTAGAAGTAAAAATGATAAGGCGGGAAGGGAAGAAAAACACTTTTACAAAATGAGCGTAACACGTGAGCTCGAGGTGGTGGACAGGGGAATGACGATTCCGCCGGTTGTTGAGCAGGCGACGCAATAGAGCAGACACAGGGTTTTTTAACACGAGATGTCTTCCCGTATCTCGGATTTAAACTACAAACGTAAATTGAAATATTGAAAAATTATTCAATAATCCACCTCTTGAAGATTGGAATCAGAGTCTATCCGGCACACCAGTTGACCGGTTGGTCGGAACGGGGATTTCGGGTTACCAGATAACATTAACTTTCAGATAATTGACAGTGTATTTCGAATAATTACTAAAGGCGCGCAATTTTAACGTGTGATGTGCCTATACACAATGTCTATATGCCCTCCAGCGAGCGCGCAAATGTAAAGTATGAAATGATTGTTCTTACTGTCTGGAATATAAAAAAATGATTTATTAGCTGCAAATCGATGGAAATTTATCGGGCGACTCAGATTCATTGTGCCACGTATATAAAGTAACGATTATTCTTACCATCACGTAAGTTCTCGTCGACATGACAAACATTTTCCCGGCTGTCAGTTCGCACGGTACCCTAGAACGCATCGACATGAATTGTAGCAGCTTCTGCGCCTTAACCGATACTCTGTACCATTGGTTGTTGTATCTGCGCGGAAGAGGAATTTTTTTATGAGACCACGTCACCAATCCTTGGTAGTTTACTCACATAGAATAGTGAATGCTATTACTGCGATCCGTCAGAATTTGAGCAAAGTGGCAGTCGGCGTAGAAGTTCAGAATTACACCGCATGCCATAGCTATGAATCTTGCGAAATCTTTGGGATCATTTTTTCTCCTAAGAGCCTAAATGTACAACGTGTTTGTTTGTTAATTCGAATTGATCGCTTCTGAATTCGGTTTGGTTGTCCCTCGTCGGTCGCAACTGTTACCTCAAGTCCTGTTACGTTAATCAGAATCAAGTCCTGTTACGTTAATCAGAATCATGCCCAACCCGAAGGTAACAAGGAAAATCCACGAGTAAGACACGTCGATGAGGTTGACGTATCTGAAAACAGTAGGTTTATTGATGTTGATTTGTCGAGTAACTTACCAGATACATTCTCTTAACTATCTTACTTGATAGCATCATTATGTTTGGCGATACACCAAGTTATGTCCAACATGTCCCTTTCATGCCGCGCATATCGAGTTTTGCCATTTTCTACTGATGTCTTATCATTCCCAATGCGTTCCAATTTTTCCCTAAAGGTTTCGGTTAAAACTTTGTTACGCTTGTTATTACAATTTCCACTGCCGTGGTGAACGTAGCTGATCAACATAACTTCGTGGGTTATAATGACCAACATCATCATAAATTCGCATACGTAACCATACATGATAATGTAAAAATAATATTTCTGTTCGTCAAGATGATAATAGACGACGGGAAATGGAAATTTTCCTAGTTCGGTTCCGTTTCTCAGCAATACATCTGTGATCTTTGGTATGATCGGAATGCTAATTTCCTGATCTACAGCCCACACTTGCCAATCGGTGCGAATACGAGTTAGTAACTGTAATGTCTGTATGTATTGAACAGGAATTCATCAGTGACAGATATCGATTAATTCGTTCGCTATTAACCCTGAGGTAAGCGACCGAGTTTACGTCATCTTTAAGGCAATGAACGCGTTTTTCCATTATTTATATCCTCATTGTATTGTCGGTTCGAAGAAAAACTGCTTTAATGTATGCATATAAGCCTTCTGCATGCGATTCAGCCATTATCGAACTTAATTCAGTAGAATCTAACTATTAGATTATCGTTTTCAGAGCGTCTCTCTTCTTCTGGGGTTTCCGTCACTTTTTAGACCTCATGCTGCAGTTTTGGTCACGTTAAGGTGCAGTTTTCGTCATCATCGTGTACCCAGTTTTCATCACTCGAATCGTAGTAGGTCGGACCGAGTACCAAATTTGTATCTCTAGGTTGGAATTTATGATACCATAGCACAAATATTATTTTTCAATATTTTTACGGCTCGAAATGACAGCAGAGCATTAATGTCAATTTATAATAACCACGATGCATCGAGTCACGGCAAGTACAGCATAACTTAATTTGGCTGATTTTTTTTGTGCATTAAACGAATAATGTATTTATTTTATTAGTATAAATTGCGTCTGCTGACAGAAAATGAGGCAGTGACGGAAACTGGGCTGTTTACCGTATTATTAAAGTACTAGTAAAGTAAAGTATGCTTTGCGCAAATAGCACTAACGTTCTGAGAGTTATTCATAAACCCAATCAACTTCGTAACGAAAAGTGTGTTGAGAAGGATTGGCAGAGTGCAGTCCATGACGATTCCCCAGTCGTCGCGATATTTCACAACAGCCAGTATCCGAGATAACATGTCAAAAGTGCCGAAAAATATTACAAGACCAGAAAAGGCGTGCCTGGCGCGAGTGCAATGATACGGCCATTACCCAATGAGCGTCATCATTGTTTTTTTTAATCTGCAGTAACGGTGTTGAAACACGTCCATTGTACTCGAATCGCCAATGACGATGACGCCAGGTCTACTATTGCTGTTCCCTACGGAACGCGATATAAAACGACTTTACTTGTTCATGCGTTTATCGTTCTTTTCCCCGCATGCATTTTTCTCTGGAATTATATCAAAGTATCTCACCTCGATCGAAGCTCGAAATTGCTCTTCTACACTTCAAAGAGCCACAGCGATACGAGATTGTACAGTCCCTTTGTACGCGTCGCTGTTAACTATTCAACTTTCCATCACGAGCCTCACAAAACCCTGTAATGTCGATAAGACCTGGAGCTTGGGTAAAAATTCGCAAGCACAATGTTCTTCTATCACAGTCAATTGTAATATAAGTTATTTTCATGTGTAGCTTGAAATTAGAGGTTGCTTGGCTTGGACGTGAAATGGTTCACTACCGTGTGTGATGCCGTTTACGTCTTTTGTTAGTTCTGCGGGTCCTGCGCATAAAGTGGAAATTGTTTCACCGACCGATGTCGACGCAGCCGTACTTAAGTGACGGAAAGGGAACCCAATCGCGGTGAGTTTCCCACCAACCGTTGCTCAACAAAGTAAATAACCAATTAAGCAAAAAAAAAATGAAAAAATGTTAGTTTTAACCATCGACGAAGCAGAAGTAGAAGAAAAATAACATTCGAATTGGTCTAAATACCATCACCGATTAAAGAGCTCGATATTTAACCTTTTACCCTTATAAAGATACATATTTCATTATATAATTGGGATCGAGGGTGCTTTTTTGCTTTAATTCTCACGGGTACACTTTGAACTCGCGTGTACGGGCAATGAAAATTGAATTTACTGATGTTTTTTTTAGTTTGTACCTCCTCCTTAAAACCTCTCCCCAAAGGAATGAAACAAGGATGGCAGTTGTACGGCCTGATCCGCAGTGTCACAATAACGACGATGATTGATTATTATTGACGTCGAGCGCGTGCGATCTGTTTAACTTAATCGGGACGACGTTCTACTTCCTCAGACGTCCTGACTGTAGAAGTCGAAGTGGTAAGACGGGAAGGGAAGAAAAAAACTCTTTTAAAGAACGAGGGTAGCACGTGAGCTCCAGGTGGTGGACCGGGGAATTACGATTCCGCCGGATGTGGAGCAGGCGCCGCGGTAGAGCCGGCGCACGGTTCTTTGCCACGGGATGTCTTCTCGTGTCTCGAATTTAAACTATACTATGAACGGAAAATGAAATATTGAAATATTGTTCAACAATCCTCCACTCGGAGATTGGAATCAGAGATGGTTCGGTGCACCGGTTGACCGGTTGGTACGAACGAGGATTCCTGGATTACCAGATAATATCAACATTCAAATAATTATCTGTCCATTAACAGAGTATTTTGAATCATTGCCATGTGCCATTTTATTATAATAATAACATTTAACGTCTCTATATAAAATGGTTATATCCTCATCAGCGAACGAGCGAATGTAAAGTACGAAATCGTTTTTCTTAGTGCCTAGAATATAAAAAATTACCTATTAGTTGTAGTTCGAAGAAAATTTGGCAAACGACACAGATTCATCGTGCAGCATTAATAAAATAACGATTATTCTTACCAGAACGTACATTCTCATGGACATAACAAACATTTTCCCGGCTGTTAGTTCGCACGGTATCCTAGAACGCATCAACATGAATTGTAGTAGCTTCTGCGCCTTAGCCGATACCTTGTACCATTGGTTGTTGTATCTGCGTAGAAAAGAATGGTTTATGAAAATCCGTCAAAAATCCTTGCAAATTTACTCACATAGAAAAGTGAATGCTAGTACTGTGATCCATCAGAATTTGGGCAAAGTGGCAGTCTGCGTAGAAGTTCAGCAGTACATTGCATGTCATAACCATGAATCTTGAGAACTCTTCGGGATCGCTTTTTCTCCTAAGAACCTGAATTTACATGCAGTTTTTTTGTTAATTTGAAATTATCGCCTCTGAATTCGTTTGTTTGCTTTTCATCGCTCTCAACGATTACCTCAAGTCCTGTTACGTTAAGCAGAGTCATGCCAAGCCCGGTGACAACGAAGAAAGTCCATGTGTAAGATGCATCGATGAGATTGACGAATCTGAAAACAGTAGATTCATTGATAATGTTAATTTGTTGACGATCTTACTTGACACATTTTCTATACAAACTTACTCGATAGCATCATTGTGTCTGTCGATGCACGAAACTATGTGTAACAAGTCCCTTTCGTGCCGCGCATATGGATTTTTGCCTGTTTCTACTGATGTCTCATCATTTCCAATTCGTTCCAATTTGTGCCTAAAGGTTTCAATTAAATAGTATATTAAATAGTATATTATGCTACAGCGGAGGAAAATGGGCAATTGCCGCCGAGAGTGAAATTTGCTGCCCGAGCGAAGCGAAGGCAGAAACCACACGAGGTGAAAATCCACTCCATCTAAGTGTAACGTGCGATATTTTTTTCCGACTTCGTTAAAATAACCAAATTTCTTGCATCGCAAAATCATGATATTCGCCGATGACCATTACTCCCTAGGGAGCAATTAAACAGTACAGCGCATGCGCACATGTTAATAATGATCATTGTTCAACAATAGACGGGTTTACGAATTTGGTTATTTTAGCCAAGTGAGAAAAAAAACTGTATTATGCTTGTTATTACAATAAACTAGTCACCATCTCACCCCAACGCGGCAAAGATCCCACAGCCGTGGTAAACGTAACTGATTAACATCACTCCATTGGTAACAACGACCAACGCTAACACACATGCGCATACGTAACAATACGCACTTATGTAAAAATAATATTTCTGCTCGTCAAGACGATAATAGACGGCGGGGAATACAAATTTTCCGAGCTCGGTGCCATTTCTCAGCAACACATCGATGATCTTTGGTACGACCGGCTCTGCCATAACGATTAAGACGCTTGAAAACATCACGGCTGCCCGCAGAATAAATCTATAAAACTTTTGTCACCGTTTCAAGTAGCCCCTTATCATAATTAATTAACCTGTATACACGATAGTAATCTGTTTTCCCTGTATAGCGTATTCGTGAAGAATGCGAATTTCTTGATCTCGAGCCCACATTTGCCAATCGGTGCGAATACGATTTAGTAACTGCAATCTCTGCATGTGTCGAAAAGATCTTCATCAGTGAAAGGTATCGATTGATTTATTTGCTATTGCCCGTATTACGAAAGTACTGTGCTTTGCTCAAATAAAACTAACGTTCTCAGAGTTATTTATAAAACCAATCAGTATCGTAGCAATGAGTGCGTCGAAAAGGATCGGTTGAGAGCAGTCCATGAGAATTCTCCAGTCGTCACGATAATTCACAACAGCCAGTACTCGAGATAAGATGTCAGAAGTGCCGAAAAATATTACGAGAACAGTAAAGGCGTAACTTGCGCGGGTGCTCTGATACGGCCATTGCCCAATGAGCGTCATCATTGTTTTATTTAATCTGTAGTAACGGTGCTGAAACACGTCCATTGTACTCGAATCACCATCGACGATGGCCCCAGGTCTACTATTGCTGTTTCCTACGGACCGCGATATGTCGCGTTTACTTTTTCATACGTGTATCGTTATTTTCTCCGCATGCATTTTTTTTCTGATATTATATCAAAGTTTCTCACCTCGATCGACGATTAAATTGCTCTTCCGCACTTCAAAGAGCGACAGCGATACGAGCTCGTATAGTCCCTTTGTTCGCGGCCACTGTTACCTATTTCAACTGTCCCCCCACGAGTCCCGCAAAGCACTGTAATGCCAGTAAGACACCAAGCTAGGATTGAAATTCTCAAGCGAAGTGTTCTATCACAGCCAGAAATGGTTCACTGCTGTGTGCGATGTTGTCGTTTGCGTCCTTTGTCAGTTTTGCTGGGCCTGCGCATAAAGTGCGAAATTATTTCGCAGGCAAATGTTGACGCAGCCGTACCTAAGTGACGGGAAGGGAACTCAATCGCTGAGGGTTTCATAACAACCGTTATGCGACAAAGTTGTCTCGATAGTGCTCGATATATCACTCACGTACGTCAGAAACCGATCGTCTGAACCACGATCGGTTTTTTTTTATTCGACAAAAATGGTGGCTCAATTTCGAAAACTTACAAATTTTCCATTTTTGTGTAAAACTTGTAATTTCCTTACAAATACTCATACAAATGAAACTCAGTTTCATTGCAATAAACACAAAAATTGTCTTTAAAAAAACCTGAAAATTCCCCTAAAAAACGCGCCCCGTTTCTTAAACTAAAGCCGTCAGGGGTCTGACTTCTATAATCTTAACAGCAGTGTTGAAAAATGTTGCCATCCGCAGATAGAATTTACGAATATTGTAAATAAAACAAATTTTTTAAATTTATGTAAATTTATCAAAACACTAATCCCACAAATTGCGCTTTAACGTCCTCGCTCGACGCTATAATTTCGCCTTGCGGCAACGTTATCTCCACCCGGTGCATCTTCCCGACGTTTCCCGAGGGTCGTGCGGCCCCAAACGAGTAAACTACGCAGCACCGATGTCCCGCGGTTGTTTCTACTTTCGGAAAAACGAGAGGGAAAAAGTTGCCCGCGATGCGGAGACGATGCAAGAGCAGGATGGCGAGGCGGATGGAACGCGAGCTTTTCATCTCTGGAGGGAGGGAAGGAGGATGTTCCCGATCCTCGTGGAGCCCGAAAGTGCAGCTCGTTGGGGGCACAGTCGGTTTGAGCTCGTCGGGGCGTGCGTCGGTTCTCGTACGTCGATCCACGCCACCGAAACTGTGCTGGACGGAAAGAGGAAGGAAGTGTCGACGACGACGGCGAACACGCAAGACCGGAAGTCCACGGTTTTCATCGAGCTCGCAAAATTCACGAACGCAAATTCGGCTCGAAAACGTTGCGCATAATATTTATTGTTTGATTATTTATTAACTAAATTATTTATCCGACCTGAAAGTCAAGTTCTCGGCGCAATATTTATTTTTTTTACTCGATCGACTCGACCGGAGTTTAAGTGAAATTGACACATGGTATTCGATGCGCAGCTGCAATAAATTAATGTAAATTTATTTACCTCTTTGGGTATCTGAAAATAAAAAATTCCGTCGCGTCAAAGTGTGTGCTTTGGAGTGCTGGACGAAGAATCGGAAGGAGAAGGTACAAGCGGTTCGCGGAGTGTCGCATAGCCGGTGAAAGCGGATAGACGAAACTCCGTCGCTTTGGTGCTTTTCTTGTACTTGGTCCTCGCCGGCTCGGAGGAGAAAGACATCGTTTGGAATGCGCGAAGACTAGAGAGTGAATCCGACACCGCCAGAAACGCTATTTCGAGGCCGAACGACGACGACGACTGCGGTAAGGGCATTTTCTTTTTACTTTTTCACACGCCTGCATGCTCGAATCGGCCTCACCGAGCGAGCGAGCGAACGCCTTCGTCTTCGTCGCCCACGACTGCGTCCTCGGGATCGTGACTCCGCGAAAGACGTGCCGAATTCCTGCCGGACGGTCTCGTCGGGAATCGGAAACGGAATTCGCCAAATTCCGCAAATATCGGAATTCGCCAAGATATTTCGGAAATATCCCGAAGTAAATAAATAATAAAAGATTTCCAGAATCTTTTGAATAACACAGAAAGCATTTTTGTAAAAAAAAAATGCTTTGGAAATGCTTTAAAACATCTATACAAATTTTTGTAATTTTCTCAAAAAAATGAAAAAAAAAATTCTTACATGTCTTATCGTTAATCGGAATTGACGTACTCATTGCTCGATTGGAAGAGAAGCTCGTATATTCGGTCGTGAAAAACATTTCGAATTTCTTTACGGCAAGGAACTTTGGAACGATTATGAACTATATTGCGTTGAAATGTAAATCTCTCGGATGGGCAGTGGAACACCCGATCGACAATTTTTGTTCAAACTGAATCGAATAAAAAAATATACTGTGCTGTACAGTCTCCCCTAAAGGGACAACAAAAATTCGAATTTTTCGATGGCAAGCGACTTTGGAACAATTATGAACTACATTGCGCTGAAGTTAAAAATCTGTCTAATGGACCGTTCAAGTTTATCGCATCGATGGATTAGAACTCAAAAATTGTTTCGGACCGTGTTCAGACCGTCTGCTGAATTTTTTCATTACTCTCATTGAGATTTCCGATTTAACCGATTGACCACTTTTCCTGAAGTTGAATCGAATTAAGAATATACCGTGCTGTACATTCCCCCCTAAAATGGACGAAAAAATGTCCAATTTCTCGATGGCAAGTAACTTTGAAACGATATTGAAAATTATTGCGCTGCAGCTAAAATCCGTCGCATGGACCGTCCAACACTTGTCGACCATCGTGCGATCGACCACATTAGCAAGTCGACCGCATCGATAGACTAGGACTCAAAGATCGTTTTGGAGCTTCCGCTGAATTTCGCTATTCGTTTCGGTGCTTTCGCTGAATTTTTTTCAATGCTCTCACTGAGTAAAATTTGTCTCGAAGCTGAATCGAATAAGAGACATACTGAGCTGTAAAATCTGCCGTAAACCGGACGAGCACTCGGAGTCGATAACACACAGACAGGGCACGTGAACCGGTGTTCTTCCGGTGGCTTTGACTTTGATTCCCACCATTGACATAAAAATAATAAAAGGTGAAAAATCGTTTGGAATTTTCTCCGAAGCCTCGGGGAGCTCGGGAGAAAAGGCAGATAAGTATACACGCTGACGACTGCGTCTGACAACGCGCCTCGAGAACTATAGTCCTATATATAGGCAAGGCACGAAGTTGCAGGCGTGTACGGAGCGAATCCTCTGGAGCGAGCGAGCTTCTTCGCTGGGGGTCTTGCACGCACGCAACGAAGCCGGGGAGAGTTAGATATTGAGCGGAGAAAGAGCTTCGCTCAGGCTATTTTAGTCGGTCGGCACTGTGCGGAAGATTCGCAGGAAACTGTGGGGGCTGCGACCGGTCCGAGGGGGTTCGAGGTTCGAGGACCTCAATTTGTTTTTTTACATTTATCGCTATCATCGCGCGCGGTGCAGATAAAACGAATTCTAAGATCTTGAGCCCTCATTGTTTCTTTCATGTTTCGCGGTAATATTAACGTCTCCGAGAAAAAAGCCATCGGCGAAAGATTGAGAACACTCTTTTTTTCGCACGCTCAGTGCCCTGGCGCGATGAAACGACGATTCATTGCTTTATAGAAGATTGCGGACTCTAATTAGATGAATTGTCATTTAGTTTCGTTGTGGATTTTTATTCAAGATACGAAAGTTTTGATGCTGAGGTACCTAAATATTCGGGCAAATGTCGCAGATGAATCCGTTTGTGTGCACGGAAACATGAGTAAGCTATGTGACTCGAGCTAGATTTTAGGGTAACTTTAATTGCATTCATACCGAAAATACATCACTTCCGGTCAAAAAATTAGATTTACAAACTGGAAATCACATATTTTCAGTGTGACGTCACTTCCGGTTGGAAAATGAGATTTCCAAACCGGAAGTGACATATTTCCGGTGTGACGTCACTTCCAGCCGAAAAATTAGATGTTCAAACTGGCAATGATGTACCACAGGTGTGACGTCATTTCCGGTCGTAAAGTGTGATTTTCAAAACGAAACTGGCGTATTTCCGGTGTGATATCACTTCCATTCGAAAAATGAGGTTGTGAAGCCGGAAGTGACGTATCCCTTGGTATGACGTCACTTCCGACCGTAAAATTAGTTTTTCAAATTGAAAGTGACGTTATAGACAATTTAAAAAAAAGTTCACTAATAATATGGTCACAATTATAGATAAGGTAAAAAGGGTTTATACAGTCGTTCGATTGAACCTGTAAAAGCCATGCAGAAATGATGATCTATATTCACTAGCTTTGCCCCAATTAAAATAGCTTCGAGAGCGATCGATCGTTTTATGCGATTGATGTGATCGGCGAGAAAGAAGTTAATGAAATAATAACTAAAATCAATAATTCCATTCGGTCATGCGGCAGCGTTGGATTTTCTTATCGATTCCTGGAATTTCACGTCTCATTAATTCCGCCTACAGTATAACACCGCATAGTTTATTCACATTTTCTTTTTATATTCATTTCAAAGGCGAGGCTGACGCCCTCGGCGCGTGCTAAGCCAGCCCGATAAATTCTTTACCGGGAGAAACGCATTCCCCCCCTTCCTCCTGAGCACTTCGAATTCAGACCGGAAATAGAGCTTCCTCGAGTCGTCGAGTCGAAATCTTTTCGTTCTTTTCGCCCCGCTCGGGAGTGACCGGGTCGCGCAACGGCGTCGCGACGCCTTCTCCCGGCGATAACAGAACGAGGAACCCTCCTTCGATTTCTTCTCTCGAGCTTAAAATTCGATCCCCCTTCGTCGCCCTACACTACGTGGGACTGATGCGGAGGCACGCGTGCACCAAAAACGCACCAGAAGACTAATGCAAGCTTTGCCGTCCCCTCGCCTTCCGATTTCCCCCGCAGCAGTCTACTATATACCACTCAGAGGGACGACGACTTTGGTCTCACTTTCCGCTATTTTTATACGTACCCAACAGTCCTCGTCACTTACTGGCACCCTTCGCGAACAGCGGACGTATCTACTTACCCGTCGCATCTCCGTCTTTCTTTAGTCTTTTTTTTTTAACATGTACACAGAGTTGGAAAGTTATTTAAATATAGGTAAATTGTGATCTTGCAAAAGAAAGAAAACGTCATTCTTTGATATGGATATGGCCAATCGTTATACATCGTTTTTGTAAGACGACTTGTAACGATTGGCAAACCAATTCGAAGCATTTTGGAGCTCGGCGATGTTTCGACAATTTCTATTTTCGCATTATAATTATTATAATTGATATCTTCGTAGAGTTGGGAAGTTGTTTAAATATAGGTAAATTGTAATGTTGCAAAAGGACGAAAACGTCATTCTTTGATATGGATATGACCAATCGTTATATCGTTTTTGTAGGACGACTTGTAACGATTGGCAAACCAATTCGAAGCATTTCGGAGCTCGACGATGTTTCGGCGATTTCTATTTTGACCTTACAATTATTATAAATGATATCTACACAGAGTTGGGAAGTTGTTTAAATATAGATAAATTGTAATGTTGCAAAAGGATGAAAACTTCATTCTTTCATATAGATATGGCCAATCGTTATAGATCGTTTTTGTAAGACGACTTGTAACGATTGGCAAACCAATTGGAATAATTCCTGAGCTCTGCGATGTTTCGGAAATTCTAATTTCTATTTCTGCAATACAATTATTATAATTGATTGTTACAATTAATTATTGTAATAACGGAGACATTTCATTGGATATCCTCCCGAGTGAAGATCTGAAAACTCGTGTATTTGAATTCCCGTTTAATACAACATTCAATTATATTCCACTTCCTCGCAGCGATATTTTACTCCGTCAATGTCCTTCGGTAGTCGAAGTAATTCCGGTGCCATGAACGATGCGTATCGTGTTTACGAGCTCGGCAAATTGATCATTCGAAAACGCCGATGATATTACGAGTATTAAAAGTATAATCATTCCACCGTAAGACGTTTCGCAAATATTGTAATTACATACATTTAAAATCAAAAGCGGCTTCTCCACTTCGCAGAGTTGGAAAGTTGTTTACATATACATAAATTGTGATATTGCAAAAGGAATAAACGTCATTCGACAGATCGTCTTAAAAGGCGGACCAATTCGAATCAATGCCGAGATCAGCGATGCTTCGGAAATTTCGATTTTTATTTCCACATTATAATTATTATAATTGATTGTTACAATTCACAATGGCAATTAATTGTTACAATTAATTATTACAATTAACAATTGCAATTAATCCTTACAATTAATTACTACAATTAACAATTGCAATAAATTGTAAAAAACAGTTATTACAATGAGAAAGAAAACGGCACGCAAAACTGAATTTTCATTGGGCATCGAATATCCAACCTGCTCCTGGTGTTCGCAGTGCAGACGTATTTTCCTCCCGTTCGAAGATCTGAAAACTCGACAATTTGAATTCCTACCTACTCCACCATTCCCGTACAATTATACTCCACTCCCTCGCAGCGATATTTTATTCCGTCGTCGTTCTTCGGTGGTCGAAGTAATTCCGGTGCGGTGCACGATGCGCCAATCGCGTTTACGAACTCGGCAAATTGACCATTCGCCGTACGCCGATAATATTACGAGCATTAAAAGTATAATCATTCCACCGCAAGACGTTTCGCAAATATTGTAAGTACATACATTTAAAATCAAATGCGGTTTGTCCATTTCGCCGACTCGTCTTCGTTACCATATTCATCGCATAAATTTAAATAATTCACGATCATTAAATTTTTCGCCCCGGCCATTACTCGAGGCCGAACCTTTTACAGACCTATCTTACCTTCCTCTAATCATCGTCCTCAGCTGTCGCCCGCTTTTCGCCGCTGCAAGTAATTCAACGCGTGCTGCTTTCGAATGCGTGTGTAGATCTTCGGGTCCCCGGTGTCATCTCTCGAGGGTGTTTGCCCCTCTTCCTCGTCCGGGCCGTGCCGCGCGTGCCTCCCATCAATACGCACCGTAGCACGTGCACGCGTGTAGTGCAGCTCGCGCGTTGCACATGCCCATATGCATACGTGCCGTGGGGGGGTCGAGAGAGAATTACTGCAGGGGCGCCCTACCAACGCCGGGGGATGCGCTGTCCCTCGCGTTTCCCTGTTTCCCTTTGGGTTTTAAACAGAACACCGGGAGGAGTTCGTTCAACCCGGTTAGGGGGGGCTTCGTGACGAAAGTTCCGTACGTGTGGGCCCCACCTTCCTCTCGTCCTCCACGCACATAAGTTTCTCCTCGACGACTGCAATCACTCGCCGGTCTGTCGACAGGATGTGGGACGAGTCTGGCGCTGTCCTCTACCCGGGAGAAAATTCACCGTCCATCGCCACGCGAACCCTTCCGTCGTACGATGTGGAGTTATATGTGTGGGGGATTAGATCGGAGATGTGGAGATGGATTAACGATACGACTCTAACGACGTTGTAAATGACGAGACCTGGAATCATTGTGGATGTTGGGGAACAAATATGGACCACCGTTACTGGATGGGTTTTCCATGTTGGATCGAACCAGTACATTCGCGACGAACTCTTCCATCGTACGATATGGAGCGTCTTTTGGTGTTATTTCTGTGGAGGATTAGATTGGAGATATAGGACATAGATTATTGAGACGTTTCTAACGCCGTTGTAAATGATGACGCTTGGAATCATTGTGAATGTAGGGGAACAAATATGGACCACCGTTTCTGGGTAGGTTTTCCATGTTGGATCGAACCAGCACATTCGGCACGTTGTAAGTGACGACGCTTGGAATCATTGTGCATGTAGGGGAACAAATATGGACCATCATTTCTGGATGGGTTTTCCATATTGGATCGAACCAGCACATTCGCCATATTTAGTCTATAGTGGGAAAAATTATTCGCCGGTCCGACTAAATGCCGATGGCGGAAAATTAATGTTGTTGGGCGAAGTAGTTAATTGTTTGCATGAGCAAATTGCTGAACGCGCCAAGAAATCAGTTCGTGAGGCTGACAAATGAATTGGCTGACCCAGACAAATTAATATTCTGGCGCCGGCAATCAGTTGGGGCGACAAGTTATTTATTTGTTTTTAGTACAGGGTAAAAGTGCTGAATATGGATCACCTGGTTAGCTCATAAATCAATGGTATAAGAACCAAGTCATATTTACCCCCATTACCCTAAATAAAATCTTTGTCTGAGACCGAAAATGATAGAAAAGAGGAGACGCTTTTTCGCAGCCGAAAGACTTTACCTGTGTTACCTACTGGATAGGTTTTAGTGTTCATTCTTCGGATATTGAAAGCTTCCACCCGCAGATGACTTTCCCTCGACGTGCACACTGGATTCGAAATATAATACAGACGCTCGTGAAGCGACAGAGTGTCTGTCACATATTTCACCCGCGAGTCTCGAAATAACAAGGGAGAATAAATTCATGAAGTTTGAACCTGAAATATAATAGTCGTTACTATTTGTCTCTAGTTGAAAAAGCAAATAGAGATAATGCATTAACGACATTAGCGAGGTCTTTCCCTCGCCTCGACAGTGAGAACCGAGCTGAAGAGCTAATGACTCCAGCATCCCTCCGGTCTCCGGGCAAACACGACGGATGGACCGCGGATACTTCGCGTTGTACGCTCGTGCGAATAACGTTAAAACGGATGCGAACCCGCGACTCGACGTCCTGTCGGTGACGAGCGATGAACACTATCCCACGTTTATCCTGCTTCGAGCGTTTCGACCGTGCTTCGTTTTCGCAATCAGTCGAATTGCGTCTCGTTTCCCCTCGAACAACAATGTCGCCCGCGCTGCAGACCCACTTTGACGTTAATCATCGCGATTTCCCATCGGAAGTTCAGCACCGGACCGCGGAAACGTATCACAGCAACATTTGGTTTTTTTAAAACTTATTGTATTTCAAAATGCAATAACTCACATTTTTATTAATCCGTTTGAATACGATTGTTTCTTAGTACTTACGATCTCCTGAGTGTTTTCTGTTCGTTTGGACATCAGGTTTGCTCTATGTATTCTGAAAAAATGTACACACATGATCTATATTTTATTTTATTTTATTAAAGGAACACAAAGCGAACGCATCACAGAAAGTGATTAATTTCTGACGATGAAAATTGTTACCTTTCAATATTGGAATAGAATTGTTCTTATTTAGCATATAACAGTTTTTGTAATATAGTATTCATTCTTGCGATCTCCCTAGTGATTTCTGTTCTTTTAGACATAACATTGATTTATGTATCCTGTCGAAAATGTACACGGGTGATCTATATTTTACTTTAGTTTATTAAAGTAAAGCAACACGAAAATTAACTTATCAAAGAAAGTATTTAAATTCTGACGTCGAATATTGGAATAGAATTGTTCTCGTTTATAATATTAAAATTCTTCTATTATTGGGCCATCAATTAAATTAAAAAACAAAAATTCTAACGTGTCAGAAATCCGCCATAGCAATTTTTTGAGAGATGCATATTTTGTATATTTTTCACAACGATTTCGAAAGGGTTGTGAACGTGAATCTATTTTTTACCGTGCAGCACATTTTCGCCGTTACTTCTTCCACTTCTCCCAGCGGGTAATGAAAAGTATCTCGGCTAGCGTCGAGGAACGTATAAGGACGCTCCGGTGAC
This sequence comes from Ichneumoninae sp. B BG-2022a, assembly GCA_030522725.1. NCBI lineage: Eukaryota > Metazoa > Arthropoda > Insecta > Hymenoptera > Ichneumonidae > Ichneumoninae sp. B BG-2022a. The sequence continues at coordinate 67,407 of JAPYZD010000074.1, forward strand.
AGCTGTTTAAACCGTGGAGCCCAGACGCTGCGACGACCCTACCCGCACGTAAATGGTACACGCTATACTTGATTATTTTTCTTTTTCGCATCCTCTACACGGTTAGTTCCTGTCGTACCGACCGCGCTTCTCGTCTCCTTGGTTCTATTTCCGCATTTGGTCGTCGCACACACGCACACACATTGTGAAGACAGTGTGCACGATGTATAGAATACGGAGGATGGAAGGCCGAAGACGAAAAAAGAGAAGAAAAAAAAAAAAAAAAAGACTAAAGAAACGCGCGGAGCATGAAACGATTCTTCCGTGCGACGTTGCCTCTCGGTTCGAAGGGTGGGGGATAACGAAAATTGGTCGAGTCTTAATGACAAAAACTAGACCCTCGTTATCTTTCGTCTGTAAGGAACGCGGGACACAAACAGAAGAAGAAGAAAAAAAGAGAAATAAAAAAAACGCCGACATAGAAGAAAAAACAGAACGAGCAGG